>CAAKHD010014002.1:87318-111890 GCA_901007705.1 Fistularia tabacaria
GGGCTAGGGGGGGGGGGTGTAAAAAAAACGCCCCCCCCCCCCCCCCCACACACACACACACACACCGAAGAGTCCATGGAATAGAGGAAAGAGAGAGGTCAATGCTAATATTGGGGTGAGAGAGAGAGAGAAAGGAGACAGATGGGGATGCTGAATGAGCCGGGTTGAATGAGAGGGCTGAGAGAGAGAGAGTGTGTGTGGCAAAAAGCAAGAAACCAAAATATTTCAAAGTAAAGAGAGAAGAGGACTAAGAGATGTAGATGGGGGCTGCCTCATGATCTTCTTTGGTTGAACGTTTGCCTGCTGTTCACTGTAGTGAAGCATAAATTGTTCGACATGGAATATTCATGAAATTAAGTTTGTCAGTTTCTGTGTGTGTCCGTGCATGCTCTGTAACAAGCATCTATAGATTTCCTGATCAGAATTAATTTTCTAACCTTTTATGACCTTTAATAAGTATTTGCAAATGCAGTCAGGTCTCATCCTGTGTACGTCTATGTGTGTGTGTGTGTGTGTGTGTGTGTGTGTGTGCGCCTGTGTGCCTGTGTGTGACTACGTGTGGATGCAATCTGAAATCAATGTGTACACAATTTTACATTCTGACATAAATGTAAAGCAATGAAAGGGGGGTTTTATATTTTTATGCAACCCATACCTCTATAGTTGTGAATTTCTCAGAACAACCTTCGCCATGGAAACATAGTTTGTACTTCTCTCTCTTGAAATCCGTCTTGTTCCTTAGCCTGGTTTTAGCATCATATTACACAACCTAATGTGGTCCAATTGTGGAGCAGCAACACTTAGTCATATAGACAGGAGGAGGCTGGAATCAAACCACCGACTTTCTGAATCGAGGAATGCCCCCTCTACCAACTGAGCCATAACCCCAATTTCATTTAAGGAATAGCAAATAGTCATAACATATTTAGAAATGCATCATTTATAGCTTTCACTGTCCTATTTCTACAGAGTACGATCTCGAGCCCTGTCAGGACCCTGGAACACCACAGTTTGGGTGGTACACGGGCTCTAGCTTCGGGATTGGGGACTCGCTGTCGTTCTATTGCAACACTGGGTATCGTCTGCAGGGGGCCAAGGAGATTATGTGCCTTGGAGGTGGCCGCCGTATGTGGAGTGCCCCTCTGCCAAGGTGTGTGGGTACGTTGTCAGCTGTTTTCTATCCTGTTTTATCTTCTGTTTGATATTGTTTTAAATGCAAGGAAGAACCAGGTTAAATTCGTTTGGCACGCAGAGAATGTTTTTATGGTACTTTGAAATCCTCGGTGGAATGGAATTCGTAGAAGCTCAGCAGGCAGAAGCCGAGAGCATTTTGACTTTTTTTTTTTTTTTTTTTTTACCATGGGAAGCTGAAACACATTTCACGTTAGTTTTTAAAAGCTGACTCACAAGTGCTATGTTTTTCTTTCCAAGCCGCCGTTGACAAATACTCTGTTTCATCATAGTCTAAATTGTAACACCTAACACATGTTTGCAAAGCCGGGTTTCAGGCTCTCCGAATTTGTGTCGATTTGGAAAAAGATGGAATACATCTTAAGTTGTATCCAAAAACACCCCATTGAGTAGATATTCACTCTAAACTTTTGATAGTATGGGTATATGGAAGTGACAACTGATGAAAATTATCCTGCAAAAAAAATGAGTTAAGTAATACTATATATCTTCTTAATTTAAGTCATCTGTTTCGAAACAATAGATAAAATGAAAAAATGTAAAGCCATAAAATATATAACCTTGTAATGTTTGGGCTCTTATTGAAAATCCACAACACGTGTGTTGCTGTTTATATCTATTGCCTGTTGCCTTGTTTGCCTTCTTGCAGCCGAATGTGGATCAACAGTCTCCAAGAATGAGGGTATTCTTTTGTCACCAAACTATCCAATGAACTATGACAACAGCCACGAGTGCGTGTACAGCATTCAGGTCCAAACGGGCAAAGGTATCAACATCACTGCCAGCACCTTTCAACTAGCACAAGGTGACATCCTAAAGGTAAAGACGCAGCTGCTTCTCTTTGCTAACAGCCACAGTTAAGAAAACACACAGGGGCCTTAGAAAGTCAAACTAATTTGTGTCATTTACAAAGGAGCGATGCAGAATTGTTATGCCGTAGAAATCAGAGCAGCAGCACTGGGATCATCCGATTGTTGAAATCTTTTTCCTTTTCTTATTCCATTTTAGCAGATATGGTGAACACCGCAGAAGAAATATAAACATATATGTGGCTGACGCTTTATAGACGAAACCAAATAATTTTGGGAATGCTGAAGTCATGGCTAATGGCCTTGCTAACAAAGCATTTTTTCCCTTCTGTCTATGTCTCAAGTATATAATTTTTGAGAGTTATTCTGTGACAAATTGTTGAATATTGCACTTTAAGAAAAGGATAACAGGGACAACACTTAAACTCTTGTGGTTCTTCTTTTTTTCAAGTCCTATGATCTTCAATTCGGGGATCATATCAATTTAATTCACCGATCAGGAACAATTAATAAACTGTTTAAAATGTTCATAAATGGAATGGAAGGTAATCTTCTTCATTACCCAAAGACTTGAGCAACCAATGTCTTCAATGTAATTTGAGTTATCATTTCACTGATCTATTCAGGGAACTTGTCTTTGTTATCCAATGACTGAGTGACTCAGGCCAACACATGAAATGTCACATAGAGAATTTGACTTATTTATTAAGTACAGCTTAAAGATTATTAAAATTACATTTGCTTTATATTCAGAAATTTGTCATTGCAGATTTTCTTTTTGCATTGACTTCAATACGGATAAAATACAAAATCATTTTAAAAAGTCCAGCTTAAAGTGTCAGAACTCGCTCAATGGTCGGAAGATGCAATACAGCAAATTTGATGGTAATTAACCAAAGAATCTGGTAGGTTTATCCCTACATATATTGATTTTATTTTCTTATAGAATCGTAGTGAAATTATTAATATAAGTCATAACTTTCCTTTCAAGTCTTTGGTTAAAAGTTCAAGCGTGCAATGATCATTTGCAGAGGTATTTCAAAGTTTCGAACTTCAGAGCATTGCCGTGGTGACAGAATCCAGACAATTGGCACCAAATGGCTTAGGATTAGATAAGTTGTTTATTTTTCATAAATAATGTGACGGATTTTCTCTGGTAACAAAGAATAACAACATCTGGAGTTCCAGGGGGAAGTTAATAACAACGATATAATTACTCTGCGGAAAACAATGAAAAAGCCTTGCTTTTTCTCCCTTTTTTTTTCCTCTCTTTTTCCAAGTCTAACTGCTTTTGCCTAGCAATGTGTTAATGGTTTCTGTTTCTGCTTCACATTTGAGAATATAAAAAAGTCCTATAAAACATAAAGTACCCTGACCTCTGAAATCTCTACAGCTTTATAGCAGCAAGCTGATAGAAAAATTACAGTCGGTTTAATCATATTTTCACATTTCATTAAGTATTTTTGATTTGCAGGAGAAGGGTCATATAAAAGAATATACATATACACATATTTACTCCTTGGCCATTTTGTCTCTCTCGCTCTTTCGCTGTTCATATTTAAAATCTAATGTTACCATTGTATGTTGCGGTTGTTGCCTTATCCGACCCAAGTGTATGTTTCGTTTCCGATCAGGTTTACGATGGCAAAGACAGTTCAGCCCCGCTCCTCAGCACATACACTGGAACATCAATGCAGGGACTGTTTCTTACAAGCACTTCAAACTATCTGTGGCTTGAGTTCTACTCAGACCAAGATGAGACGGCGGCAGGATTCAAGCTTACATACCACAGTAAGTTAACCATCACTTCTGTGTTTGAGAAAGGGGACCGAGACCTTTCTGATATAAGTACATTTGGATATTACACTTTGGGCACGATATCTGTTAAACAGCATGGTCTTCCAGCTGCATATTGCTGAATCGAAATTAACATTCTCATCTTGCCTTCTCTCCCTTTTCCTCCCTCAATACCTTTTAGCTTTTCTCCTCTATTCTTCAGTCTTGCAATAAGCACCATTGCCCTCCAAGCTGTGCTTTCTGAAAACAATTAAATGCTGAAAATCCATGTATTTGCATGTATAATGCAAAATACATCTATATATCCGGATTATTTTGTTTTTCAGTAAATTAGTGTACTCAAGTACAGGTTGTTTCTGCGAGTAAGCTTATATTAGTGCCTCACCCTAATTGGCTAGCTGACAACGTATTTTTTTTTAATTCATTGCACAAACATGGGAATTTTCATGACATTGCATTTTTATAATCCGTTTCTACAATGTTTTGGTTTTTTGCCTGCAATTGATGACTCAACTTGAACAGGCTGAAACCACAAAAAGTATGATAAATAAATGGATAAATACATTTTTGGTTAAATTGCACTTGCCCTCCACAATTGCGACTTCACATCTGCTGGTCACTGCTAGGTATCATTTTGCTGAGTTTGACATTACATTATTTGTCAGCTGGATTTTATGAAAGGTTTCCATTAAGTAGAATGTAAAGAAATGCAGTACGCCTCTTCATCTACATAGAAACAAACAATTTTCTACCGTTGTCTAACTTCAGTACGGCAGGATTAAACTCCATTTAATTCAGAGCTGCTTTTTGACTTCTCTGATTACCCATAATCTAGAATCAAACAAAAAGTTTTTAGATCTGATTTGGTTCCATTTGTTTCTTTTTTTTTTTTTTTACAAGGTAAATGCCAGATTTTAAGCAATCGACCTTGGTTTGTGACACATGGATTCTACCTGTCACTTCATACCAAATAAACAGGTCTTTTTGAATTGAAATTCTTTTTGGTTAACAGTGAGAGGCACAAACGCAGGTGGGATACGGGCGACTTAAATCTCGCCTGAACATGATATCTGATCATGTTTTCATGACTTTTCTACAAGAAGTGCTGAGGTAATTTTGTAAATGTGAGCAGTAAATGCTTGAGATTTATGCTGGGCATGACATGTGTAATACTACCATAACATCTGCCATGGGCAAGGACCTTGCTATGAGACGAGACCATAAATCTGCAGTGCAAGGTTTATGTGGCCACTGTTGCTGTGTAGCAGAACACTAACATTTTAAACCTGAAAAAGACCATTTCACGTAAAGTCCTGGGTCAAATTCAAACATGCCATTCTGAAGACTTATTGTAACATATTCTGGAGGTTTGTTTATCTTTCTGTTTCTATATTAGCCCCAGGTGTTTCAAATGGGTGGGCTATATCTCCATTGCAGTAAATGTCCACAGTCAGTTGAACATTTAATTGTGAATGTCTAATTGTACTCTGTGTCCAAAAGGAATCTTTTACTGCCAAGTAATAAAGTGGGACTGTAGGACCAGCCCTCATCTGTGCTCAAGAGAAAATAAATCCTCAAACCCCAATCAATATCTCCTTACAATACAGATAAATGGGAAAATGGCTCTGGCTTATAGAACCACTGGTTGCCATTGGATTTTTGTTTGATGTGATGATGATGAACAGGCTTGTGTTTCTTGTTCACGGTTTTCATGTTACCTTCGACAGTAATTTTCCAAATCCCGTCTTTTTCCCTTGCTTTCAGGTTTTGAGCTATCCCACTGTGATGATCCAGGTGTACCACAGTTTGGCTTCAAAGTCAGTGATCAGGGTCACTTTGCTGGAAGTGCCATTACGTACGGGTGCGACCAAGGGTACACCCTGCATGGCAGCGGCATTCTCAAATGTATGACTGGAGAGAGAAGGGCATGGGACAATCACCTCCCGTCATGCATAGGTAATCCCTTCACCTGTCTTGGTGTCCTGCATGTCAAACCTAGTGAAAACTGCCACAAGGTGCAAAGCCCCTGGCAATTGTGTCTGACCTGCACAGGTATTGTCTTGACCTGTTCCCATGGTTTTTAGCAGGAGAAATATGCTTGAACTTATCGGTGAGGCTGAAACTGTATATGAAATTGAAGTATGGCCAGCTGCATTGTGTTCACCATTAGAACAACAAATATTCAGATTCAGTATGTTCTACCAGATATTTCAAGGACACATAATCAATACACCCTGTAACAAATACAGGAATGCAGAGCAGCAAAGAAAAAATGCGAAAAATACAACTTTTTTTACTGAGAGATAATCATCGATGCTTTACCTCAGGGTGATTTGGACGATTCTTGTTGTTTTCAGAGGGGCTAAGCGGTCATGCTGTCAGGTCCATGTATTAACAGCCTCAATGCTCATTTATGCATGAGTCTCAGCAGTATATCTTCATTTATTATTTAGAATGATCATGGACAAGATTAGTCTTGGCCATTCGCCAGGTGTCTTTTTTATGTTTTGTCTTATTTTATCTTTTTGTGCTGGCACATTTCACCAGCCACATTTGAGTTTCCCCCAAAAAATACACAGATGAAAAACTTGAAAAAAAGGACTATACCCTGGTTATTTACCGCTGGACTTAATCGAATTATCATAAGATACAAACTGGAACAACTTGTCATCGTGCTTGTCATTGTGCAGACTATGTGCTGTAATTGCTAACCCCTCTTTAGCATAAGAGAGTCATAATTTGCTTGTTGCTGTTCTGACTTACATTTCTGCTTCTGTCCATCTTTCTTGGTCCAACTGTTGCACCTTATTTTAAAATTCAGGAGTGGTACGCTGTCAACATCTCTCAGCTAGGTGTTAATCCTTGGGATTTATCCCTACATGATTTCTATTTAATTGAACTCTGTTTAAAGAAAAAAAGAACCAAAACTGATTCTCATTTTGTAACGGAATATGAAATCCTCTGATGTGTTATTGAAAATCGTTGGATCTCGTTGTGTGTTCTCGATGCAAAATTAGCTACATAGTCAGGTTATTTAATTTGGTGTTTTGCTTTGGCTGGAATGATCGAATTCTGCTTCATTTCTAGAGTGAGCTGCATAATTTATGTATGTTTATCCACAGTCCATTGGTCAGCATTTTTCATTAACTAAAGGCATAGTCATCAGGATTGATGTCAGGTTGAGTCATTGGCAGAGCAGTGTATAACCTAAACTGATATTCAGAACATGCTGAGAGGGGAGACAGACAAATGATAAAGCTATTACCTGCTCACTGCTAGAGTCTGGAATGTGTTTTGGAGCTGTGTCTGATTCCTGATGTCAAGCTCGGATGGATTGGACCAAAAATATATATATTTGCAAATTCTGTACGCACAAAGAATTTCTAACACGACCATTCTGTCCCATTGTATTTTCTCATAAAGCCTGCATGGATCATATTTATCTTTTCCCTTGCATGGGCTTTCATTTGGTCGTGTGGCATATTTTTGACGGTCACAAAAAAATTACATGAGTGTATTGATTACCTTGGTAACAGTACTCAATCATTTTATGGACAATATTAATAGTGAGGGTTGTTTTTTTTTCCTGCGGTGCCGGTGTGAAACAAGATTACAAGCTATTTCTCCAGGGTAACATCATAGCTCCTGTGATGGACATTTGCATTTGCCAGGTGGTTTGGATTTCATTACTGCCCAAGATGGTAGCGATGTAATGCAATTTTCATATTAATTAAGTGGCGTTTGTTCTGAAGTGTATATATACAAGATTATAATCATAGGAGAGACATTGTAGATTAGATGATAAAGTACCTTTTTAATTCATTAACAATTGTAGCAGAATCCTTCTCTGAGTATAAGGACCGGCCAGTATTAGGAATATTAAATGGACAAAATCTTATGAAATGCTGATTAATGGCCTCATCAACAGCCGTCCATAGAAAAGAGGTTATTTTTACATGAATAGAGGGAAAGCTGTCTTGAAGTTCCATTACCTGCCATTCAAAACATCAACAACAACAAAAAAGACAAGAGAGTTTCTCATTTGGCCTCTTTGGACTCAGAAGAGCTTTCTTTGTCTGTGTGTGTGTGTGTGTGTGTGTGTGTGTGTGTGTGTGTGTGTGTGTGTGTGTGTGTGTGTGTGTGCCTGCAACATGCAGCTGAGTGTGGTGGCAGCTTCAAGGGTGAAACTACAGGACGTATCCTTTCTCCTGGGTATCCCTTTCCCTATGACAACAATCTGAGATGCACATGGAAAATTGAGGTCAACTCTGGTAACATTGTCAGGTAACTGTATTTATTCACAAGCATTACAACCGTGCAAATCTCCTCACTGTTTTCTTTTGTCAGAGCCTCATACTTGAACTGTGCAAAACATTGTAAAAATACCATAATTATATTGAATATGACATCTTATTTAACATGGAGCAGGGAAGAACAAATATACAGGGACCTTAAATTATCTGTTGCAAGTGGCAAGTAAAATAAAATAAGGATAGGTTTTACTCTACCGTGTAGGAACCATAGGAAAGATAAGTGAATTCCTTCTATCAAGGGATTTGTTTAGACAAAGTTAAAGTGACATAGAAAATTGTTTAAGCACAAAATCTCTTTTTGAACATGTTAAAATGTTCAATTTAGAACAGCAGGATAAAATAATGTTTTAAAGAGGATCATATGGGGGTGTCTGGAACATGGAAGACATTTTGTGTTTGTTTGGTTGAGAGCTGCTATTATTATTACTGTGAAATAAATTCATTTTTGTCCAAAGTAGGTCAAAGTAATCCTGATATGATTTCATACAGTCAGCTACATGTTCTTTGTCAGAGTAGGTGCTCCAGGCCATGTCCTGATAAGATTAGCGATAAGTCTGTGCTGTTGTATTTTTAACTTTGGCAGAAACTGAACGATGATACCAATTTTCAACAGAGAAGCCCAACCGCAAGAGATCAATGCTCTTTACTCTTGCCAAAGTCGGCAGCCCTTCGGAATAGGGTTTAATTATAATTGAAGCATAAATGTTGAATGAACAAAATCAGGTGTATATATAATTTATTTCAACTAAATGTGATTGAGTTTTCTAGAAATGCAGTCCCACTGATGGTTGAGGTTGACTTGAACTGCATAAACCAGACTAAATCCATGATAATTGTGTTATATGCTCATCTCTACCAGTCTCCAGTTTCTTGCTTTCGACACAGAGGCATCCCATGATATCCTGAAGGTGTGGGATGGGCCTCCTGAGAATGATATGTCACTGAGGGAAGTTAGTGGCTCGCTGTTGCCTGAGGGGATCCACTCCACCCTCAACATTGTCACCATTCAGTTTGAGACTGACTTTTACATAACAAAGTCTGGATTCGCGATCGACTTCTCCAGTAAGTATTTCAGTCAGATTATATCGTATAAATAAAGACCGAAGGGACGGAAAATAATTATTTGCTATTACCATGTATTTTTTCATTAACTGTTGTCCAAACCAGTAAAAATTCTACTATTGTCAGCCTCTGATGCCACAACACATTTTTTCAGCTTCGCAGAAACCAGGCATAAAATGCACGTACAAATATTGTGCAAGAGCCTTACAATGAATATTCCTATTATCAAAGCCGCATTAATATACACAAAGTCCTTTATCTAGCCCCCAGTGCTACATTTAGTAGTGTCACAAATATACCCTTTCAACCAGTACGTGGGAATTTCAGGTAGTTACATATTCGAGTGCAAGTCTGCGTCTTTGTTTTTCTATCTTAAAAAGCATAGTTTAAATCAAAGGTCAGCTTCCCACTGGTTACATTTTAACGAAAGGGAATACTATGGGATGAATAATTTTGTGAAACTGCCACCAATTAACTGAATGACAGGTGATTTATTTATTTGTTTTCAAAATTAACATGAAATGGTCAAAATCTCATTTTATTGATAATCTTATGTTACCGCATAGGTTAAACCATACAATGCCTATGTCATCCACAAACTAATAAGATATGTTACTTACATGCAGAGGAGACAAGAACATAAATACAAGTAACAACTGAGGACATTTCTGTACTTGAGAATTGGAGAACCATTTTTTAAAATTATTTTTGCTACTACTTTATTCCTTGATAAAAGAAACCCATTTGTTGTAAAAATTGAACGAAAAAAGTTGCTTTCAGACCCAAATTTAGGACATTTGATCAACGATGAGGATTGGAACAGTGGTACAAAGGTTACCTCAGCCTCAAAGCAAGAAGGTCGATTCCAACAGTGGGCCTCTCTGTGTGGAGTTGGCATGTTCTCCCCATTTTTTTCTTCCAGGTTTTCTTCCAGGTTGTGGCAAAACATGCTGCAGGTTAATTGGAGACTCCAAACAATATATGACGTTTGAATGAAAGTGAATGGTTGTATGCCTCTATATGTAGCCCTGTGACTGACTGGAGACCAGTCCGAGTTGTAAGCTGCCTCTCGCCCAATGACAATTGAGATAGGCTCCAGCCCCCGGTAGTGGCTAGCACAAGTTTGAAAATCTATGAATCCACATGAGATGAGACATAATACTATCTCATCAGTTCATTTATACACTAACTTACTTATTCATTTACGATGTTTTTATTATTACACTGCCATATGAACAGTGCCCCAATTAGATATAGATCACTGAGATATGAAATAATGATCTCATATTTATAGTTCCATGTTTCGAAGACAGATATTGCTATTTTCTTTTAACAGAACAAGTTAAAAGAAAAGCAGCAGAACAAAAATGTCACTGAAGTGTGACTTAAATGCAGATTCATTTTGGAGAGAACCACACAAGAAATACACAGCCTACTTTTAACACATTTAAATTATATTTGACATTCTGTACTTTTACTGCCTGAATTGTATTTTTGGTTGGCACCTGCTTCTAGTGTCCTGTGATATTATTCACTTGTATATGTGCTCTACATTTGTTACTCACTGATTTACTATGTACGGAAGGCTTTGACTGTGAATTCACTACGTGCCTGTTTATTGTGTGCTTTGTATGTATATTGCCCTACAGGTTCTCTTGCAACAGCCTGCCGAGATCCAGGTATTCCCATGAATGGTAGTCGCAATGGAGAGGGGCGGGAGCCTGGTGACTCTGTGACCTTCTCCTGTGATCCGGGATATGAATTGCAGGGAGAGAACAGAATCACCTGCATCCAAGTGGAAAATAGATACTACTGGCAACCCAGCCCTCCAAGCTGCATTGGTAAGAGAGGGGAAACAGAGCTCACGAGGATTCACTATGTGAAAAACAAGAGCTGTGTGGATGAAAAGTTTGTGAAATAAAAGACAAATGAAAAAGTGGGAACGTTTTTGAAAGAAATCTAGTGTTAATGAGGAATAAGATGTTTTTCTGTTGCAGCTGCTATAAATCTTGACATGCTTGATGGTATTTATAGCACGAACAGGTCTTACAGCATGCAAGACTTTGTAGACAAAGCCACTTTCCCGAGCCAGTCAAAGACTGCATATCTTCATGTACCACTTTGCCTGACAAGAATTTTATAGCTCATTTCTTAAAACATTTTTAAAAATAATGACACTTATTGGGTTTTAGTGATACTGCACCAAGATATTTTTAAGGTTGCTGGCATGTGATACATCCAAAGTTCCTTTCTTGCCAGGAGAAACCTGTTTGTAGGTCTCACAATGCAATCATTTTTAGTATATTATAATAACATGAGCTTTATAAGTGAAAAGTGTTTTAATGTCAGTTGTCTTCAATTAAATGTTACAGAAACATAAAAGCAATTTTTCACATCAGTGCTTTATAAAAAAGTCTTATAGGGCATTTTAAAGTTTCCTCATCCAAACCATGCATAAAAAGTGGATTTGGACTATTTAAAGATATTGAGATTTAGAAATGCAAAATAAACGCACGAGAATGTTAATGCAAATGACTAGATCACGTATATGCTGATATATTTGTGTTGTGGGCAACATAACCCTGATACAATGTAAAATATATATGAGTACACATACTGATTAGCGAACACCATAAATTCGGTGACTTGTTGAACGTAGTACAGTCAGCCGTGGGTGAGAAACCCATCATATGGAGAAGACGATTTTGAAGTATTTGTAGAGCTGGACAGCGAGCGCACCAATAAGCTCCACAAATAACTCTTTTCTGGAACATACGTAGGTTCCCATTAATAGGGTTAACAAATAAATTAGCTCTGGTACATCAGCTGAGAATCAAGTTGCCTTTTGGACAGGTCAAAGTCCTAAATCAGCTTATAGGTGTGTTTGGAAAAAAAAAGGATTTCTACTCATTCTGCTAATTAACATGCAAAGTACATGTTTTGTAGCTATCCTCATATTTAACCCAAGTTTAACAGAAATCCAAAAAACTAAAATATATTTTCGGGTACCTTTTTAAATCTGGCCTCGCCAGGCAATATCAGAATTTGTTGTCGTTAAATATTACAACTGACACGCACAAACAAATAACCCGTACAATGAGAGATGAGAATATTACAGTTCAGTTGAAGAAGTCTATCATGCTGTCAGCTCTAAACGTGCCTTATATTGTGTCAGTCAAGTTTTAAAATGTACTTACATCGTGTTAATCAAGTTTCTAGAGGATTACAGATCTGTTAGCATTAAGAGAAACATACTGTACAAATTCAGTATGTCCCTGTGTTTCCTCTTCAACCTAACAAGTAGCTCTCAAGACAAAGCAAATTAAATTGCAGACGAGTTTGCCTTGTTGATGGAACTCACCTGCGGTCTTGAGAAACTTTTGTTTTTTTCACTTTTTGGCGTAAAACAAAAGTGGAGAAAAATGCTACCTGTACGTATCGAAACTGATGTCTCTAAAGATGCGTACATCTCATAATACAAATCTGTGTTGGTTTGGTTTCACATAAATGGGTCAAGCGTCATTTAGCAAGAAAACTTATCAAAAAAATACAGCCGTTAAGCTTTCAATTTCAACTGTAAATTCTCAAAATAACAGCATACTTAAATTTAGAGGTTTTAAGTATATAAGATTGAAACACAACACATCAGGGTTGCTATTATTGAGGTTGCAAAATGGTATGGAATTTGGTTGAGTGATAAGTTATGAACTACAAGTGTTCGTTTCGTAATACATTTTGTCTCATACAGAAAACAGCAATTGATAACTGTAGCAGATCAGACATCTTGGAAATACGAGATTTAACCACGGATATCAGTGTCATATCTCTCCTTTCTATCCGTGTCTCTCAAGCTCCTTGTGGTGGCAATGTGACTGGATCTTCAGGATTCATCCTGTCTCCTAACTACCCCCACCCTTACCCACACAGCAAGGACTGTGATTGGCTCATTGTTGTCCACTCTGACTACGTCATTTCCCTGGCTTTCATTAGGTAATGTGAGTTGCAGAAATTTCAAACTTAGTTTGGTTTATTGATTGAAATGATTGGATAAGTGTGTCTCAATTGTATAATTGCTTTTTCGAGCAACACTGTTACACTATTTGTGTGTGTCTGTGTGTGTGTTATATGGCTTGTAGCAGTTATTGAATAGAGAGTGATAGAATCTCTTGCAATACAATGCCATTTAATGTGCTCTTGGTATATGAAGAATCTATCCAGATCCAAACCAGCTGTGATCACTATTAAAAATAGATTTATATATTTCCTGAATATGACAAACATTATAAACCATTCCCTGGCAATCTTTTACGGTGACCCATCATGTCATGCCTCTGCATTACAACCTAAGCTCTGTGATTATATATTAATATATTCATTTTTGGTACATTTACAAACATATGTCAAACTGCATCTTGAGTTCTTTTCATCAATATCTTTACCACATGAGAAGGTTCATGTCTGCATAAAAAGCTGTGTGAAAATGTTTTTATCATTTGTCAATTTTAGGGGGATTAGGAAGTAATTGATGGATGAAGTCCAGAATTAATAATTTCAAAGAATGAATAAATAAGAAAGCTTAATAAGCCTTACCAGTATGACTTATCACCACCCCACAACAAGTACTTGTCACACAAATAATGGTAATTCCAGGAACAATGTTTGAAAACTGACACTCAAGCACGGTTGTAAACAACCAAATTGTGTTTGACAAGTAATGAAAATTGGTTTTGTAAAAGCGTGGTCACCCCTCTGTGCATGTAATTTGTTGGTGCCCCTCAGTATTTTGGATCTTGATACAGAGCGTTTTAATTTTTCTCACCGGGATTATGGTGCACTAGTGAAATTCTCCTTTGTAGTTCCTGTCTCTTGTGTTTTGTTTGTTTACTTTTTGGAGATTTTCTTTTGGATACATATGTATTTTACTTCATTTTCATATGAATACTGATTCCCCTATATGCTTTCCTTAACATTTAGATGAAAAAGAAGGAAAATTAAAAAAAAAATAAATAGAAGTCCCTTAAGTCCATGGTCCAACAGGTTACAAGATAAAGCTCTCTCTAAGTCTTCACTATGTTTGTAACTCACCTGATGCAGAATGGAGTCAGTTCTCTCTGGATACGCAGCAGTTCAGGTTGCGCCTTGGAATTGCTTAATTTCTGTGGTGGAACCAGCTATAACGTTATAGTATTGAGCAACGCTGGCCATGTTTGTGAAGCAAAGGAATTTGAGTCCAGGTGCTTTTGGAGATAGCAAAAGGGAGCAGTCCTTCTTTTACCAGCCCCCAAACCAGACATGATTATTATTATTTAAGAGAACCGGTGCAACATTAGTCTTCTGAGGTTGCACTGTGTTTTCAGGAAGGGTCAAAATATGAGTCCAACTCATTCTTCAGGTCGAATGGTGCAGAGACTATAATCCTTACATAATTAGTTTCAATCTAGGCATCTCATAATGAGATAGACCAGAAGGATGACTTTCACTGCTGTTGAATATTATTTCGAGAGCTCTTTTTCAGAATGGTTGTAAAAAAATTAAAAAACAACAAACAAAAAACAAATAGGAAAATGATATATTTGCTCCTTCAGCCCTCCAACCAGCTTTCCCTGCGTCTTGATGTAAAAGACAGACATCATGTTTATAATTCCCACTTTGTCCTTCAAAACAAACATCTAATAGAGTTGGTACAATGCCTCTTTCTCTCCTGGGAATGCCAAATGAAAGGATGGAGTTATGATTTTAAATTGGAGTTGCCTTGATCTGACTCAAATGCAATTATCTCCAAGCTATTTACATTTTTGTCATAAACCGCGCTCATTATTTTGAAAACAAATGCTCCTCTCTCTCTCACTGCGGCATATGATTTGATATACGGCTCTACAATATGAAATGATATTTTCACACTGCATTGCCACTGCCGTCTGGGAAGATTTTGTGCCACCTCTGTGTCACAACAATTTAATCTCTTCTCACCTCTTGGGGGAGATCTCTTTCTTCTTCTTCTTTTTTTTTTGTCCTATCTTTTTGTCGGGAGATGCAAAGCAAATTGCTTTGTATGACTCACTTCCACCACTGCAGTATACGCTGTTATTTTGAAACACTATTGCGTTCTACAGCTGTCGTGTAGTGTGTTCT
Source organism: Fistularia tabacaria (assembly GCA_901007705.1). NCBI lineage: Eukaryota > Metazoa > Chordata > Actinopteri > Syngnathiformes > Fistulariidae > Fistularia > Fistularia tabacaria. The sequence continues at coordinate 102,623 of CAAKHD010014002.1, forward strand.
GTCTTGTGCTAAAACTTGCCAAAATAATAACTGTTGTATATGTCTCTTCTTGTACTCTAGTTTCAGTATTGAGCCCAACTATGATTTCTTATACATCTATGATGGGCCAGACAGTGGCGCTCATCTGATTGGCAGTTTCCAAGACAGTAAACTTCCTGAGAAGATTGAAAGCACCTCCAACTTTATGTACTTGGCTTTTCGTAGCGATGGTTCTGTGAGCTACACTGGTTTTCACTTGGAATACAAAGGTATTTTTAGGATATTTGCAACAGTATTCAGTACAGCAAAGGTTATGGTGACAACAGTATATACTATAACCTTTGCTGCACCGTATCCCATTGTCTGTGTACATTAATATGTATGAACCTATTATTTAATAACATCTTTGACGTTAATTACTCTTCACACCTAACTTTATTATGGTTATTTTCGTTCATCAGCAAAATTGCGGGAGGCCTGTTTTGATCCAGGGAATGTGATGAATGGCACAAGAATGGGCACTGACTACAAACTGGGATCTATGGTTACATTTCATTGTGAGGCTGGATACTTGCTGCAGGGCTACTCCACTCTAACATGCATCATGGGTAACAGTAAGAGACCAGAGTGGGACAGAGCCAAACCCAGCTGTCAAGGTGAGAGAAAACATCCCTTTAAGACCTGTTTCTAAATGCAAAGAGGGTAAACTTTGATACCTCCTATGCATACATTCCATGTAAAAAGCACTTTATTCCAAAGAAAAAGGTTCCCAAGAATGAATGGTATGTTATTCACAGCACATTTCTACGGTATAGACATTTTGACTGTGCAGTATCACAACTAAAAGGACAGAATTTAGATAAGCTGTGAGGTTTCAAGTAAACTTCCAAGCACGCTTCCTTTCTGCTGCATTACATCATTCCAATACTTGTTAAACCATTTAATTTGGCATAACTGAATTGTAATTCAGTTCTCAAGTTTAGTTGTGGGAATAGTGGTTGTACATTCTAATGCTAGTTTATTTTGCAGTCATTATCAAGCTCATCAAGCACAAAAATACAACATTTTCAGGCTTCGAACATTTAAGTATCTGTCTAAAAAGAATCCTCTTATCCATTAAAAATACATTATTTTCAATGAGTTGCTAAACAGAGTAAACCACAGAGATTGCAATTATATTTCTTTAAATGTTACCAGTTTTGCATGCAACAACATTGCAGCATCTTTATTCACAGGTACCATTCTGCCTTACCTTTCCAGGGTTACTGAACGATTAATCAGGATAATTGTGTATTTAAAAAAAATCCTCATCCCTTTGGAGATCAGCCTTACCCCCTTCTAATAACAACTAATACAACGACTCTGTATCAGACTGATGATTTTGCATTGGGCTCACTCGTCTGAAACAGAACTGTCAGACAGAAGCCACCTAAGTATATCTTGAAAATCCCTTCCTGTCTGCTGTCCTGCTCACAGCTACTGCAGATTGACAGTAAATCATGCCCTTTTTTTCCCCACCAGCATTCTAAAATTCCTAAACCATCTCAACGGTAGGCTCACATTCTGTACGACAAATCTGCTTAAATGTTTAGGAACCGTTAAAAAGCTCAGTGAAAAGATCAGACCATTTTCAGTGAAAGAACACATTAAGGAGATATGGAACAGAAGGACACCACCTGTGAGGATAATATTTGGCAAGGTATTACTAGGTCACCAGATTCAGAGGATAGGTCATTATAATTTCAGCAAAACAAATCCCCCCAGGAGTATATTACATGCTGGCTCAGGGATGTTTCAGAAGTAGAGCATTTTGCCAGCGGACACCTGTTAATTTGGTCATTTTCTCTGAATTTACACGGTTACTCATAAAACCATTGTGTGGCACAAAGCAATAATCAAATGACATATGTAAATGATGAGTATTGATATTGATTTTGTTCGCCCACGTACAGTGGCTTCCACTTATATTCCATGTATTGAATTTGTGTGGATCCAAAAATGGATGGCTTATTATTTTTAGTAGTCATGCTCCATCCTTTCAATTTAGGTGTAAAAAATGGATAGCTTTTTTTGGTATGGGTGCGCGGCATGTCACGCTGTAGCTAAAAAAGGACAGACATGTATACTGTGCTGATATCGAGCTCTGTCTGGGACATTGTAGGATTTGACAGGACACAGATTCTACAATAAACTCTACATAAATCAACTGATGATTACTGAACACTACTGTTGCATGCAGAGATCTTTGAGCCTAATAAGATTTCAAGGGTCGAGGAATTCAATTTTTTTTTCTTCCTGGCTGGGTATTCATGAGTATGGGAAATGCTGTGGTGGAATCACAGTAATTGCTAGAGTGGGCGCGATCAGCTCCAGCAACTGCAACAGGGATAGAACAAATCACTAAGGACCCGGTGGGATCAAGCAGTCAGAGAACTAAAATCAAGAGGAGAAAAGACAATTCATAAGGCATATCTCATCAGCTATAAGAAGAAACACATGAATCAACTCAGATAAGATCACCAACATAACTTTGCCCTTATGCAATTGAGATTCCACGGCAGAGTTAGTGTAAATGAGGATTCATTGCAGGGCTGGAGGCAAACAAAGCTCATATCTATTTCATATATCAACAAAAGACGACATAAAATCCTTACAATGCAGCTTAAACCTGGGGAAATCTGCCGGAATAATTTCTTCAACATATTCTTGATCCTCAGAGCCTGGGAGACTGACAACAGTGTCCCAGATGTTACAACAGATATGATAGCAGAGGGACAGATTTGCGTTGCCATGTGGCTGATTTTTCACAGATTCTGTTCCCACCGCCTTCCCCAATGGTTATCAAAAAATGAATAAACAAGTACATAAATTAATCAATAAACATGGATACATTAATTAATTGATTAATGAATTAATAGAATACAAATAACACTATCAAATCCACCGCGATTTCTTGAGAAATCAATTACATCACATCATAATTGCTACATGAACAAAAGTCCTTTAATATATATCATTATAGCTTAACACATCATTTGTATTACGTATAATTCATTGAATATATAATGTATCCTTTGGGGTGGAATTAAGTACTTTCAAATCAAACCCAACTATTTTTTGGATAAATCAAACCTCACATCCACCAAGGTTTATCAGGTTAGTTTTTGTTGAGGGAGAAAAACTATTGCAGATGACTGTTGACCTCTTGACCCATGACCTGTCATCCAGGTCCGACTCCAACAATTTGGATCTTAAACAAAATGTTCTATCGAGAAAAACATAGTCATTTATCAGTCTGAGTCTGAAAAAATGCAAGAAAAGTGAAGGTAGTAAATCAGTTCATCAACAATTTAAAATACTGTACTTTTTGAAACCTGTCCTCGTAAAGTAAAATACAGTGAAAGTGATAGATAATGCATTTCATCTTGAACAGTAGAATCGTGTCACTGAAAACCACTGAAATATGCTGTTTCATTGTGAAACAAAGTAAGATTGTTACATTTAATTGGCTTCCTTTGGGATCTGAAATTCAAACAAGGATCTTATGGCTTCAGATTCCTGCAGTGAACATCAGGCCCCGCTGTGCATCCTAATCAATGATAGAGTATTTCAGAGATGGAAGAGAACAGAGATGCAAATAGATATTTTTAAGTCAGAGATAATTATGACAAAGCAATACAGACCAATTTAACCAATGACTGTGCCACTATGATGGATCTACTGGTTGGATAATATAGAAAGGCAAGATTCTCATGAAACTGTTAGTGGCCTAATCCCAGTATGTCAAATCAATACATTATATATCAGAATGTAGCTTTAAAGTGATAAAAAAAAATTCGGTAAAATACTATTTACTAAAATTCAATTCAATTTTGTTTAGATGAGCTTTCCTCCTTCATGAAACAAAGCCTCAGAATGTATATAATGTATACTCTATTAATCCCTCTTGGGGAAATTCGTTCTCTGCATTTAACCCATCATGGCTGAACCATGAGCAGTTGGCTGCCGTCTGCCAGCGCCTAGGGAGCAGTAAGGGGTTCAGTGTCTTGCTCAACAACACTTCGGCACACTAGGAGGAGCGGGGAATCCAGAGACGATCGCTCTACCTCCTGTGCTACGCTGCCCCCCAATGTATTTGTAATATGTAATATGTAATAATATGGATTCATACTAGCCCTCTCACCAGACTCGTATCTAATAACTTTACATCTATAAAGCAAGAGAAAACGGTTACGGCTATTAGGCAAACTTCTACCTTAATGAAATACCATTATGACAAAGTAATGATTATTTTAGTCCCTCACACTGTTGGCTGTAGCAGGCCAATTGGATTTGCAGGTGTATAAAAGTGTTTAAATTATATATTTTGTTGATTGATTGTGTTGTTCTGTATTTTGGCAAAAGACAAGAGTATATTACCTTGCTGGTTGTTTCCCTGCTGGGTTTTAACCCTATAAACATAACTTTGACTTTCTTGACAATGTGTTTACAGATTACTTTCCGTTTGAATATATCCCCATGGTCTCTCAAATGCCAAAGTACTTTGGTGTTCCAGCCAATATTTATCAGCCGCTGAAAGTTCAACAGTGACTGTCCATGTAATCCTGTGTTTATGAAGTGCTTACCAGTACTCTTATGCCAGAATAGATTTCTCAAATGTCACCTTACCAGATGTTCGTATTTTTCCCCAGGTATGGTAGGATTGTGAATTGCTTTCTTATGTGTTTCCACAGCTCCATGTGGAGGTCACTTCACAGGCTCAGAGGGAACTGTGTTATCCCCAAACTATCCACATAATTACACAAGAGGCCAGAGCTGTGTTTATGACATCTTTGTCCCTGGGGATTTTGGTAAGTATTTTAATCATTTTTTCCTGTGAGTCGCCAAGCTGTTTGTGTGGGATCCACTCAGTAGCGCCTTTTTGGCTGGTCTGTTTTTTAGATGGCTTAAAACATGTTCCAAATACAATAGGAGGTGGCAGTAAGACATAGATGTATTTGCTGTTTCAGGGAAATTGTGGTTGAATATTTGGAGCTGCGTATCAGGAAAAACAAAGTCTGCTTTTGATGCTGGACATGGGTGCAAGTGTACTATGAAATACAAAACTTTCAGAGTTGCATAATTCATTTCCCCTGTGGTGATGATTTGTGTTTGACTATATTCACAGTCTACATTTGAATTGCTTTGTCTGATGGAAGCAGCCATGGGCTGTGTGATTGCTTTATACTGAATAAAGGAATTGGCAGGGCATCAGTCAAACACTCTCACACTGAATGGGTAAATGTCCACGAAGGCCACTGCTGTTAAATTTCCATTCTGTGTGGGAATCACTGTCCTTCTTCTGCTCCACTGCACTCAGGTGTGCATTGAAACCTCAACATTAACGTTTAAAGGGTTTAAGTTCTAGAAAATGGTTTGAAAACAGAAAAATCTTCAGAACAAATACATATTGATTGAGTTTACGTTGAAAATGCTATCGATGTCGATGGACTGGAAGGTCAAGCTTTTGAGCACTGAGGGAAATAGACAAGCAAGAAATTCATTGGCCTCACTTTATCCAAGTGACTGGATAGTTCAGTTATACTCTTAGAAACCTTGATATACTTCTGCTCAATATTGGTCAAAACTGCTGTTGTAATTATGGGCAGAGGTCTTACTCTCCAAACACACTTATGCAGTTGTGAATTGGGCTGCCACCAAACAGAGGTTTGCTGTACAAGAAAGCGTCATGACAATAGAGAACCTTAAAGCCTCCCATATATCTTAAAACCTTCACATATGGAATATAATGTGATGATGCACTCCTACAAGTTATATTCCCTTGCCATCTTCCATTCTTTGTGTCCAGAAAGCTACAGCTGTTTTGCTTGTTTTTGCATTTGTTGTCTTATGAATAATACACACATGCAGCTTCTACTTAAACAGCCAACACAAGGTAAATGGACTGTCGAAGTCACCGTGCAGCATTCCCAGTTGGATTTGCAAATTCATTCCAGCTACTGCAGTCACAGAGGCCATTGAAAACTCCCACTGATGATGCACAGAAAGGCTGTGGTGTTTCTTGAGGCAAATATATTCTGAAAAAGCTTCAAGTTCAATTGCTTAGGTAAAGAAAAACTTCAATATCTATTTGTAACGACATATTTCAAAATGCTTATTAACCACTAATTTTTAGATTTATAAGATATGGAATTTGAAACCAAAAAGTCTGAAACCACCTGCGCTTCTGTGAAGGTTCTCAGTCATCTAACACTGTCTACATAGCGAATACGGTTTACACTTCTGTGTACTGTTTACATGTAACTGCACTGCTTGCATCTGGTTCCAACAGTATCATTATGAGTGTTTATTTCACAACACTGCTCTGAATGCACTGTGGACAGCAAAGTAATAATTTCATTCAACATGTTTCCAGACTGTACACATGACAATAAGCACTTTGAATCTTGAATTATCTACCAGAGTCAAATATTATCATGGTAACTGGACGATGATTAGTTTAATTGAGCCATTTCACCAATAATCTGAGAGGCTTCTTCAGTGCTCAGACTGCGGGGAGTTTTCGGTCCATAAGTGCTCGGGTTTAGGGTCGGCACTTGTTTTGGGTTGAATGAGTCCGTTATGCTAATTTGTGCATTGTGACATTTATGCCCTTGTCTTTGGGCAGGAATTCAGGTCAGCTAACCTGATTGGTATTTGAATTGGTGGAAAGTTTGGATTGTTGGAAAACAAAAAGAAATCTGCCCGAGGGGGGGGGGTTCAAGGCATGCTGTGGATTGTTGACCTCTCCAAGTGAGTTATCGGGTGCAGATAGTTCTGCAGGTATGTGTGTGCCGATCTGTCTAGGGAAGTATATCAGCATGGAGTTATGTAGGTGAAAGGTTGTGTCAGAGGCCCCCTTGTCTGTCCAGTGAAGGTCTCTTCAGTCCGATAAATTTCTTTTACCCGTCTCTCAAATTGTCTGTCTTCTCTGGCCAGAATGCAGACATTGCTGTCTTCAAAGGAGTGGCCCCATGTCCTGAAAAGTACAGTCAGCTGCAGAGTCCTGTCCTGGAGAGGTGGCTCTCCTGTGTTTGGTCATCTGTTTTTGCTGAGGTTGTTCTGTTTCAGCAATGTAGAGGTCATCACACTCCTCATTGCTCTTAACAGCGTACACCACATTCTCAACTTTGTGTCTGGGTGTTCTGTCCTTGGGGTGCAGTCGTCTTTGCCACAGGATGTTGTGAGGTTTGAACTGCTCAAGGATTCGGTGCTTGTTGAAAAGCCTTCTGAGATTCCCTGAAATACCCACAATGTATGGTGTTAATTTCTTGTGTTTATTGTTTTCTTTGTCGTGCTTTCATTGACAAGACATCACTTATCATTTAAATAATCTCCAAAAAAGTCATTTGTTACTCTGATGAAAAGTCAAACTAAATAGATTTTGATACTTCGACACACTGATAGCATTATGAATCCCTACTCACCAAAATCTGACCCTCTGTATTACATAAAACATATTATTTCATGCTTTAGCTGTTGGTCTTGGAGGAGTTTGCAGTACGTGAGATTGTAAAATTCAAGCCAAGTGTACAGGTAATGGTAATGCTACATAAATGTCTCCAGAAAACTATCTAACATGTGTGTTTGCCTGTCCCTCATTCGATCAGTCGACAGCCTTTGAGACATTGTGTCAACCAGTTTGAACTGCAAGAAAGGTCACTGGAACACATAATTTCTTGACTCTTGCCCAGTGATCTAAGTATTTGATACCTCAGGGGTGTATGATTTGGATTTATTTCCTTTGCTGCCATGGTAGAGTTACCAGGGTGGAGACATGCAGTGTTTTCCATGAATATCAGATTGGTTTGAATAACTGAAATATGTTGCAAGCCCTCTCCATTATATATTTCAGAAAACTGACAGTGTTAGAAATGAAAGTAGTGCACCTATCATATTTTGAACTATTTGCTGTTTAGACTTATTGAAAAGAAGTGGGATACAAAATGCCATAACTAACATTAGCATTTCGCTGTCAACCATTTAAAATTTGTTTTTTTTTTGTTCTTTGTGTTCTTCTTGTTCTTTTGATTTTTCCTCCATTCCATTATTAAAGGATTTTCACATTGCTTGCAAGGCAGGGTACATTTCTCAATGATGCACGGACACCCCATGAATTCTTTGTGAAAGGATTGTTTGGATATCTGAGAGCTGCAACAGGGAAAATAATCTTACCGGATTCAAACATTACCAGTGTTTATCAGACTAAAATTATATTTGACCAGGAAAAGGAGGAAAAATAGCAGGGCAAGACACCATTCATGAGATCTTAGGCATGATAAGCATGATTAAGAAGGTTTTCCAGAATCTCTATCACAATGAGCAATGTTTTTGTCATATTTCTGGCTCTTGGCAGTTATCTTCCCACACAGAATTGCAGGTGGTGAATATTTATTAAATTTGAGCTCATCTTCTTGCATGTGTGGTCCCCCCCCAATCAGCATTACAGTTTGTATTGGCTGAGATTTCGCTTTTTTTTCTCTCTGCTTGCTTCTGGACATGTCTCAATCGGGGACAATGCTCTCTACAAGAGTAAATATGCCAGAGGAATATGTAAGCATTTCTTTCGGCAATTTGGTTCAATACAGTTGATGAAGGATTTAGAACTCTTTCTGGTTTCCAATGATACTCCTGAGATATTCACACCAAAACAAATAATTGATTGTGATCTCAATCCTATTTTCTTAACTTAACACCTGTTACTGTCAAGCCTCGATGTGCAAGTCATTGGAATTTAAACAAGATTTGCTAACCAGGGCTCCAGCTGTTGTTATTATTTGTCAACTACTTACTATTATAACTATTCTAAAATATTATGAAATCATTATCTGTGTATAGCCTATCATATTCTGTGTCTCTTCTGTTGCTTCTGATGGGCCAAGCTGTGGGGGCCGTCGACACCACTTAGGCATTTGCGTCCCTCTGCAAATCACTCCGCCTGCCCCTGGGAGACCTCGATGTCTTCCAAGGCCAGATATGATTTACAATTCCTCCATTGTATTGAGGGCCAGCTTGAGATCTTTGCTGTCTGGTTCCCCCTCACAGACTGATGTAGCACCGACATCACTGTGGATGACATGCCTGTCTCATCACATTCCATTGTTTCCTCATCAACCAAAAAACAAGATTCATAAATTTCAACATCTGTGGCACTACCCCCCCCCCCCCCCACCCACCCCCCCCCCCCCCCCACTCCTTCTCCACCCCTCCGCCGCCCCTCGCGCGTCCGTCTCGTATTCCCCCCGGGCGC
>CAAKHD010014002.1:116168-166554 GCA_901007705.1 Fistularia tabacaria
ATAAGGTTCAAATAATAATATAAATTATACTACTACTACTATTACTGCTACTACTACTACAAATAATAATAACATAACATAACATATATATATATATATATATATATATATATATATATATATATATTATTTTATATATATAATTATTTTATATATATAATTATTTTTTTAATATATATATATTATTTTATATATATTTGAAAAAGTCAGTTTAATAAACGTTATTATACTTGTAGTACCATAACTTGTACTCAGGTCACATTTCCTTTTGGAGTGAGTCCGTATCCTAGCCCTTTCACACCCTGCTGTGCTGAGCTTAATATTTCCTCTGTGTGCAAACTTTTAATTTGTCTGCACTTACTCAAATGAATAATACTGGCAAGATGACAAGTCTTGTCACGAAACCCCTCAGTTGCTAAAAAGAGTCCAGGATGATCACAATTGTGAGACACATCTTCAGGTACTGTGGATTTTGCGTCACAAAGGGTGTACAAGTAAGAACTCGAAGTCTTTTTTTAACGCAGCAAATTACTTATTAGGTTTATCTATTTAAGTGACAATTGTGTCACTTATATGACAGAGCTCTGCAAATAACTACAACGGATAGCCAATCACAGCTTGACTTGATCACACGATGTTTTGCTTCAGATTGTCTTCTGAATGTACCCTTAAATACCATACCATACCAAAAATGGTATACACTATCATACCCACCTGCTACATCTTAAAGAAAATGGACTACAATAATAGAATAGTATTTTATCAATGTTGGATTAACCTGACTTTTTTCTTTATTCCACAAATATGACAAGAATACTATTATCAGACATAGACATGTACTATGATCAGCATCCAATAACAAATGCATGTGAAAAAACCTATACTGTGAAAGAACTCACTACTTAAGACACTCATGGGTGATGTTGCAAGAATGAATACATTGTCATTTTTCAAGAGCATTGCATTACACGACAATGACTAGACCTAGAGGACAAAAGATTCATCATAGTCCTGCATAATTGAGGTAACAAGTTTACAATGATTTATTGACTTAATATGTGGACATGATTACAGCAAAGGAACAGATTGGAGTCATGCATGACTGGCTTTAGAGTAGAGGCAGAATGGAGCACTTGTGTTTGAGTTATTGTGTAAGTGTGAGTGTCCGCAACGGATTGTTTTAGAGTCTAGTCAAAAAACACAGTTAGTGTGTTAATACCAAAGCAGTGAGTTCTCACTTAGGGCAAAATCATCCCTTACACTGGCTGCAGATAAAGAAACATGATTAACAGGCTGTTTTGTGGAGTACAACCTTTTGTTGTCTACATGTGTGCATGTGGATGTGCATTTTTGTCTGTGCTGTTTTTATCTCTGCTGTCGTTTAGTCTTTATTGTCTTTTTTTTTTCATTTTGGCAACTTCAGTTCAGTCTATCATGTTGAACAGTTGATTTAGTAGCCCATAGTAATAACCCACAGAAATGATAACTGTTGGCCATCCCTTTAAATCTCTTTCTTTGTTTTCACGTTGTGTATTTACAGTTCGCACATAATGTCCAAGGCACATTGCCTCCGGTGTCTGTTTGGACAGTTACTTACTTTTCTCCCAGTCTTTCCTTGTTCTCTGTCTGGCTTAGTCATGTAGCTGGTATAATTGTTCGACAGTGATGAACTTGTACAGTTAAATGCTAAGTTACAGAAGGGATTCATAAAACTGAAAATGACAGGAAGCTCCTCCATAATTCATAGGCAGAAGGACGAGCATATGCTGCCATTTTTCTACTATACCAATTGCCTCTTTCACAAGAGGGAATTTTTTTTTAACAAAAAAACGTTTTGCACCCAGCTGGATTTTGTGTGGATTCATGCCTTTAGGCATGTAGATGTAGCAAACACATTAGTGCAAGTTATTCCTGGCCGTAAACAAACTTTACTGGGCTTTTTCTTTGCACCATACAATGTTCTCCTCATTACACCAAATTCTGCACATTTCTGTAGAAGTTAGGAAGCTAATTTTGTCAATTCTAAAATTGCAATCTCAACTGTCACAACTTAAGCCAACCGTGTTGTCTTTTTTTTCATCCAACCAGGCATTTGTTCGATCTATTTCAAAGATTCATTAAGCCTAACAGATGTTGTAGCTAACTATACTTTTTATATTAACAGCTCTATATTTCCTTTTTTTAAAACCAGTTGGGTTAAAAACTGGGTTCTGTTTTATTCTTAGCTTCTGAATTCATCGTAGTAATTGCTATTGTTCTTTGAAATTAAAGTTTTTAAAACCAACCTTGACAATATATTTAGAATTAGAAAACAGTATATCGGCAGTATATGTCTTCATTTGTTTTGTTAACTGAAATTGAAATGCGCAATTAAGCATCAGATGAAAAGACAAGAAAGTTTAACTCTGCCAATATACGGCACATAGTATATTTCTTTACTCAGGCATGAAGAATAGAATGACTCAGACACATCGTATGACTGTATTGAAAAAACAAGCTGGTTAGTGTGTACATATCAAATCAAGAATTTTTCATTCAAAATAGTAGGTGAGCGTTGTCAATAGTAAAGTAACTGAGAGCTCAGTTACCAGAAATAGTTACTGAGTGCAGTCCTCCTGACTTTGTACACATCCGGTACTTTGGTGTTGCAATCTGTCTAAACGGACTTTAAGCCCATGGATACGGTTGAAATGCTGGGGTTAGAATGTTGCCTTATTGCCTTTGCTGTATATGTCTCTAGTGGGGTCAGAGCAACCCATCAGTGCACTTAGGTGATTCAACTAAGGCAGAGGGCCGACTACAAGATTCTTAGCCCATTTTATCCATAATTCACAATCGAACAGAGTTGGCACCAGTCAGTACTAGATGGGAACAGTTGACGAGGCTAGTCTACACAGAAATCTGTTAGTGTGTGAGAGGAACAGCTCTGACTCAACCCCAGTCTCAGTCAATCAAGAATGTTAAGTTTTGAGCTGAATCTGAACAGTGTCAGATAGTGCGGTGCTTACCAATTCAACCGCAATAACATGTTGCCAACAGCCAATGAAAAATACCAGGCGGGATACAGGGGATAGTGTTCAGAGATGATGACTGGAGTTTGCAGAAATATCAAAACAATATAGTTGGCAGAGGTCCCACAAAGTGAAACTGGTCAACACTTATTTGATTTCTGTAAACACTTGCAACAGAAAGCAGTTTTCTGTTCATTCTTGTTTGTCCTTAAAACTTTTGCTCTTTTAGAGATGGTTGCTCTTGCAAGAATTTAATGCGCTCATTGTTCAATTGGTTTGACCAATCATGTTCTCTCTCATCAGTCTTTTAGCATTCACAAAACATATAAAAAAAACTGCTGAAACCAGTCGGAGAGAGTATTCAAAGACTTGTCAAAATCATGAATACTGTGAAAGTTGTGTAGTTTGTCCCCAGCTTCAGACGTAGACCCAGTTTAGACACAACTCACCTCTTCCAAGGTTGTCTATTCGATCTTCCACTTCAGGAATTTAACATCTCATCCTGTGTTATCTGGTATCTGGTAATTCAACTTGGGCCCTACTCCAGCTCCCCTTAACTGGTCTAAATTTCCAATTCTAGAAATAGGATGAGCATCGTCTTCGGTCATCTAAATTGACTTTTTGTTGACATGTAAAATCGGTTCAGCTTTCACAAAATTGTCTCATCATGCTTTGACTATATTCTACAGACCATAGTCTAGCACCAAACTCTGCATTGTTGAGGTCGCGAAGCTACATGAGTGTTGTTTGTTGGAAACAGAGTGACTTAAATCTGCAAAATGTGCAGTTAGAGATATGAGTTCCAGGACAACCTGGAAAGGGATAGATAGTTCTTTTATAAAAGTCTTAGAGGCCGACTGCCAGTAGTTGTGATAGTAATTATCAAGTGATCTCAATTCTCAAAGCTCCTGTGTCTCCACTGTTTCCAACCCATTCATGCCTTGCTCAACTACCTGCCCCATAGCAGGACAGTCAAAAAAAACTGCCCGGGTAAATAACCTTGATGCTGCTTTATGAATTACTCAGACATTAGGGGTGTTGAACATCATTTTTGTGTGTTCTTCGCAATAATAAATGGATCACAAAAGGATGCACTAAGACAGGATATCTGTAGCCACAAAGGCAAGAGCCTGGGACTTTACTGAGCCCACAGAGACAGAATGCTGAGTGCATTTCAGTGTTTGAAGCCTTATTTATGTGTTTGGATATTGCAAAACACCAAGCTCATGCCTCACACCCTGAAAGACTCCAGAGGCAAACTTTGTTCTTCTGATCATCCCACACTTTTAATTGCTTGTCCTAGATTTGATGAGGAGTCATCTAGATCAGTCAATATTTTAGAGCATTGCTTTTCCAGCAGAGGTGACAATGTCAGCTGAGGTGTGACCAGTAATAGCGTATGTAGGTTTGTTTAAAAACATGGTATTTTGCATTCATAAGCAAACCTCCAGTATCTCTATGGAATACTTTGAAATGTGTCCCTGCATTTTAGGAGACTCATAATGATAGAAACAAAAGAGGACCTCTACTGAACACCCTTTGTCTGTCACTGGTGCAGCATTTCTACTCTGTTCCCTCTCTTTTTGAATTTTTCTGTTGTGTGTATCATTCTTTTCTGCCTTTTGCAGTACTATTTGGCCAATTTGTGGTGTTCCAAACCTTGACCAGTGATGTAGTTGAGATTTATGATGGATCCACAACAGATTCAGCCCTTCTTTCTTCCATCTACGGATCACACTCAGGTATACAAGAAGAATAATGCTTCCAACGATGACAATCATTTTTCCCTCTCGCTCGTATTCGGTGATGATATAATGAAGCATAGTTATGATACATAATACATTGAAATTACCATTGAATGAGCCCACCAGGCACCAATTAAACCAAGGAAAGCAAGCCAGCTGCTTCTGAAATGTTGTCACACACAACTTGATTACACAGTTACACAATTTAGACAAGACCTACAAATCAATCAATGCTCTTTTTCAATCACTAACACAAGGGTATTAAATACTTCAGATCAAAATTCAAATACAAATCATATTGACAACTATGTATAAAATTCATGCACTATCTATATCATATTCTGAATAAATACGCATTACATAGGTCATGTTTCAAAAGTTGTATTTGTGTATAATTTAGCTTGAACATCACTGTTTAAACTATGTATGATAATTCTCCATTGATAAATATTTCAGGAGAAACACTTCCTTTGAGTTCAGGAAACAAGATTACTCTCAAGTTTACGACAAATGGAACATATACTGCCAAAGGGTTTCATTTTGTCTACCAAGGTAAGCACTTTTTGACGGATAAAATTAGTTGTTGTTTTTTTTTTTGTTTTGTTTTTAAGTTTTTGCTTGACAAATCAATGTCTGCTCAATCTCCACCATTCCCAGCCATAAGCTGGGATATATATATCGCAGCTTATATGTATATCTATGTATCTATATAGATATCTATATAGATATATCTATATATCTATATATATAGATATATATGTGTGTGTGTGTGTGTGTGTGTGTGTGTGTGTGTGTGTGTATATATGTATATTTGTTTGTTGTTGTTTTTTTAAATTAATTAATTAATTTATCTATTTTTCTTTCTTCTCCTAGCTGTCCCACGCACAAGTGCAACCCAATGTAGCTCAGTCCCTGAGCCCCGCTTTGGGAAGCGTATAGGGAATGACTTTGGCACCAGCATGGCAGTACTGTTTGAATGCAATCCAGGCTACACACTACATGGGTCTAGCGCCATCAGGTGTGAGGCCGTGCCCAATGCCCTGGCCCAGTGGAACGGCACTGTGCCCACTTGTGTTGGTAAGTGTTCGCATTATCCAACCCTCATCTTACGCTCCACACGTGTCCACGTGTTTTGGCATGCTAATGGTAAAATGAAGACCATCTATCTAAAGTGAATGCATCCTAAATTTGCCTGAAAAGTATTTACTCACCCCTACAATATGGTAATTGTGCTAGGTTACACTTGCACCCTTCTTGTCCAACTGATCAAGGTTCAAAAGGACAAAATATATTCCAACATATTTCTTTAAACCTAAGAGAAAATGTAAATAATGTTTTGTATTCGCTAGATTTAATCAAGCTTGAGGCTGATTTTCAACCTTGTACTTCAGATTCCTAACACAGAGCCAGTGTATCATTATACCTTTTTAAGACACATTAATAATTTTATGTTATGTGTTAGCTCAACATAAAGCTTTTATGTTGAAGTGCAGCTCTGAAAAAGCAGGCGACTACAGCAAACACCTGCTTTATAATTCAGTTATAGGCATTTTAATATGGCAGACTTTTATACACAATTATGTATGATATATTCATGATATTGTTGTATGGTGAATATTTGAACATTAAAATGACATCCAAACAAAATCACAAAAGCAACCTTTTGCATTATTTACTTTTTATCAACACATCCTCATGTATTTTTCTCTCCATACTGCTGCTCTAACACATGTGCATTTGTGTCTCACAATTTTGAAGACAAAATGTTTTGGAATTAATATCGGATTTTAGCAAGCCTCCGTTTCCAAGGCATTGAATGCAGGAGATTTCACGACGTGGTGCATTCAAGTTCAGTGCCAAATGCTCAACAGAGTGGGACAGCCACGTATTGTTCCCTTCTAAACACATTGGTTTTATCTAGAAACTGAATTCCGCGGGATTGAATTCTTCTTGTTTAATGGATTTATTTTCATGGAAAATTCAACAAAAACAGCAAACTCAATTTCTCAAACGTGTTACATTGAAAAAGATTGCATCAAATTCCATTTTTACCACCCCTGTCCATATTACTGAGCATACATCTAGAGTATATTGTCTGGTTTTGACTAATATGACTCATAATAAAACCTCTTTGTGCTGAAATGTACTAGTTCAAACCTACTAAATTAAAAAAACGTAAACCGTTCCAGTGGATACAGAATGTTTCCTTCTCCCTTCATAAGGTTTATGCAAAAGAACTGAAGATATGTTGATATTTTTTTTTTGTTTGCTGAAGTAGTTTAGTCACACTACAAACATTTTTAATGACCGATTAAGTCGAAAAAAATCACTGACTTCAGCCTTATCAGAGAAAATATTCATTCAATTCATTTTAAACATCTGCTCTTGATGAATTAAATACTCTGAGTAAGTGTTGGCAGTTCAATTGACTTAAATACTAAATCTTCACTAATTGCATAAAATGGCAATAACCAAAAAAGGACATATGCTAAGAATTTTGCTTGAGTTTCACCCTGGTTAGCAGCACCTGGGAATTGACAAAAATTTTAAACACAAGTATGACAAGCTAGAAAAATGAACAGTGTGACATAATGAATACATCAAAGTACTCGAGAATTTTTTTTTCTGGTTTTCTGGATTTATTAATGTATTCAATACTAAAAATCATGAAATATTTTATAATTTCAAATGAATCAAGATATAGTGGTGTTGTTACGGCACAAAACCGCAGAGTCAGACAAGTGTCTTTTGTACTAGTCACTTAATTCTCAGGCCTTTCCTTCCCAGAATAATTGAGGACTGCAACTAAAGGAGGTCTCATCATGCGAAAACAATAATTTGCTATATACTCATGTTTTGAACTTAATTGTGCATGAAGCAGATGTTGGAAACCCAGCAGGAAATTATTAAATAGACACCAAGGTTACTGATAATTATAGCCCAGTCACTCACATTGGGTAAAGCTATATTTATAATTGCCATCGTATAAATAACAGAATCAGACGTCGATTGAACATGTGACTTGCATGTTGAAATTTTATGCATGTCAACCTCGAATTATATTCATTTAGAAAAAAAATGTAATTTTGGTATTGGAAGAGATGACCGAGCAAATTGTTTTTTGTTTGGCATATTACATGTGGAATGCATTCTCTAAAAATGATATTAAAATGGCAATCATCGTAGCATGATTGCTCCCGTGTCTGAATGCTGTAAATTGCAGTATAATAGGAATATTCTATAATTTTACTTGACATGAAACGACTAGAGCAGCATCTCCAAATGTGTAGGAGGTAAACCTGTAAAATAACGATGCAATTTTAATGGCAGTAAGGGGGAAAATGCATTTGCCCTGCTTGCTTATCTTTCAGGTGTGATATTTCATTGGTACTATATTGTCATTTTGCATTTTGGAAATCTAAATGGAAATTTGTAAGCTATGATTTTGGATAGTCGGTGTGTAATGAACTGTAACTCAACAGCCTCAAAGTATTTCTTTGTATCTATAAATATCAACAATGCCAATTCTGCTCAAATCAAAATGATAGCAGTTGATCAACATGCAATAGATCTATCTAAAAACATATCAAAAAGTAGGCTGTTCTAGTTTTTCCTCTATAATGGATTACTTACCATTAATATTACGGAAGAAATAGTGGTTTAAGTCATATCTAATGATTCAGTCCAGCACAACTATTGACTTTGAGTGGAGAAAGGTTTGTATTATACCCCTACTCTGTGACAGTATGAAACATGTTATGAGCTTTCACCATACTATCACCTACCACTTGGACCTCATGTTCCAGATCCTGAAAAAAAAGAAGCAATTGCATGTCAATACAAAGGGTATTACATTTTTTGTATTGTGTTTTCCGGAATACAGTTCTTTCTGGTATGTTAGGTATGGTTAAAACACAGTTTTATTGTGTAAGAAAATAAAAATAAAAATTGAACTTGTCTGGCTGAAAATGAGTCATAATCTATCTATCTCAAAAGTGGAAAAGAAATTGTGCTATTTTTATCTTATTTTGTTTTACTTAATATTTTCTGAACCGCTGCTGGATCATTTCATAACAGTTAACATTTTCAGTACCGTCTGGCCATTGACCCTTATCTAAAATGTATTCATCAAGCCAAGGGCATGATATATATGTTACGTGCTGGTCTTGTTAAAAAGGGAAATGCTGAGGGGGGGAACAGCAATCCAATTTGAAATTGTTGAAATGTCGGTTCTGCAAGAGATGGAGTTCCACTTTGGAGGTGGCCTCGGTATCCCAGTATGCAGAACCAGACAAGTGTGCAGTGCCCCACAAAGCTGCCACAGCAGACCATTTGAACAAGGATGCATCATTTAATTTATCTAGTGTAACTTAACTTTACCACAACCGAGTTTCTGCTCTTGTTTTGATTTGATGTCTCTTCTCCAGTTCCCTGTGGAGGAGTGCTAACAGGACGCAGAGGTACCATACTTTCGCCTGGATATCCAGAGCCATACGCCAACTATCTGAACTGTGCCTGGAAAATCACAGTTCCTGAGGGAGCTGGCATCCAAGTGAGTGGAACTAGTTCAAGTGTCATGTCCAGTGACAATAAGGTTTTGGTGACAGATGATTTTCTTTTCAAAAGGACAGAACAGCAGTGAATGTGCTTATATATATATATATATATATATATATATATATATATATATATATATATATATATATATATATTATATATATATAAGTGTTTTTTCTATTTGAAGTTTTTCATGTAACATTTTTTTTACATTTGTGTCAAGATGTTTTTCTTTTTGCAGATTCAAGTTGTGACCTTTGCCACAGAACACAACTGGGATTCACTGGATTTTTTTGATGGCGTCGATGGCAATGCTCCAAGGCTTGGTAGCTACTCAGGTAATTCAGATACAGTGGGATTTTAGGAGACATCTCCCTCTTGAATTTCAATCAGACAACACAGAGCCCCAGCAGCAGACAAATGTGGTCATGGAGCTGATGACATTTGGCATGTCCTTTGAGAGAGCTGTCTGAAACCAGTTAAAGCAGTCAAAGAACAAAATACATCCCCCAGTGTTGCCTTAGGGCCAATGCTAATGACAGTGGCAGTCTTGACACAGTATCCCACTACAACCAGGCCATTACATCATTACATCCACAGCACACAAATGATGTAAAGTAAGGGCAGGAAGGTATTACGAAATCAAACATAGAAAAACAATAAGAATAATAGATTCAATAGATAGATAGATCATTGATATATTTTGATTCCTCATGGGGCGCACAATAATGCTTAAGTTATAGTTGATTTAGTAGCCACAATAGTAATGTTGACCAGGTGTTTACATTAATATTAATACTAAATAAGGTGTGTATTCAATCATTTTACAACTCTAGTGGAACAGCACCCAGTGTAATCCATCCGGCTAGTTGACTAGCCAGCGATGATTTGCCTCAATAATCAAGCAAACTTCAGATTGCATTGTCTGAATGCACCCCTTTTTAGCACAGGAATTAAGGAAATGACAATTGAGCTAATTAGTCTATGCCTTATAGTTAGCTCAGTTTCCTTTTCCAATGGCCGATTTTCAACAAGGATGTGAAGGTAAAAAGCAAACATGAACTCTATCCAAACATTAGTTATTGAACTTTGCAATCTGTTATTGAAGTAACAATTAAGTCGGCTCTGGTGGTAGCAGTGGTCGTCATGGAACCAAACATTCCTGGTTCAATTTCTGAGCGTGAAAAAGTCATGTTGAGCATGACGCTGAACCCCTCACTGCTCTCTGTGTGCTGCTAAGTGTCTGCCCTGCTGCTCAGGGTTCCTCAATTGGTTCAATGCAGTGAATAATTTTCATTGATGTTGTGCTGTGCGTAGACCTTAATTTTGCAAAGCAAAAGGGCTTTCTTCTTTCTTCATATCAAAACTCGAACTTGACTCCGTCTTTTTAGAATGCATTTCACTGTGGTTCATTAAATATGTGATAAACGTTCGTCATAGTTTTGGTGGATTTTCATGGAAAACGAAATGTCATAACAACTGAATACTGCACGTTGTGTTTTACAGGTACAACAATCCCCCAACTACTAAATAGCACATCCAACAATTTGTACCTAACCTTCCAGTCTGACATCAGTGTATCTGCTGCTGGCTTCCATTTGGAGTACACAGGTATGAGGAAAGATGCTTGTCTGCTTATCGTTCGATTGCTCCTGTGTCACCCTTTCTACATAGAGAGGAAGCTAGTATTTTTAAGGACTCTTGTGTTGTCTTCCTTTTTTTTAAATTTCCCTATTCCTGCATCCTCAATCCTTTTCATTAGGAACTAAATTTGCCCATCTCTTAGCGGGATATTTGCTTGGGGGCAAATTTGTTAAATAGAGTGCTGAACACTCCCACTGCACTAAAATATAAGGAGTAAAGCTGGCCCCAATGGAGGAACTGATTTACTACTGCGTGATGTGTGTTGATGTTCTTCTGGTGACACATGGTTTAGTAATATAAGTCTTACATAAATAGTCCCCTTTGACCTATTTCAAGTTGCTCTCTACACTCCCGTCACCTTCTCGTTGGCTATTTGACCCTCTTTCAATAAGGAATAGACAGATTTCACCTGAAGTCTTGGTCATGAAGTCCATCCGATGCAACCTAACTTCATAATGTTAAAATCTCTAGGATTTTTTTTATGGCTGACTTAACTAGTTCAAACCAGATCTACCAGTCTTTTAATCACTACAGAAGAAACGGTCCATCTTGGCCATCAGTCTTGTCAGCATGTGAGCATCACACCTCTTTTAAGAATTACTTCACAGTTGTGTCTCTCCCAGTCAATGTTTCCTCTCTGCAACATCCTCTTGTTTGGAACGGTTCCAAAGCCCTTTCTCTCAGTGAGCGCTTTCCTTTCTGCACTAACCTCCTCCACTACCACAACCTACTGCTGAGCATCACTTCACTGCCTTCTCTCACTGTCAGCTCTTCCCTCCAAATCAGCCCAACACTTTGCCACTGCTGCCCCTGCGCACTGATGCTTTTTTGACCAGTTTCCAGTAAAATCCTTTTCACTCTTCTTGCCACTATATCATTCCACTAGGTTGGTCTGCTGGTTCCCTTCAGATGCATGCTTGTTGGCAAACATTTTGATCTTTGTATGCAGCACTTGTAGTTTCAGTCACAGCAGACCGACTTTTAAAACTGTTGTGTGCCATATATAGCAGTGCTTTTATCTACACTGAAAAGTGTCAAAAATTAAATTAGAGGTTTTGGATGACAGGAGGCAGATCAAAATCATTGTATGGAGCTTTTCATTAAAATGGCCAGGTTTTCTGCTTCCCCAAACAACCTCTTCACATAAAGATGAGTAAAAACCAATTTTTCTTTGGTGCTGTGCACACAAACCAACGCAGTAGGTCAGTATGTGCTATAAAAACAGTCAAATAGTGTATTCAATTGGGTAAACTGTTATCGTATGAGGAATGAGAAATGCCAAAAAGAATACGATCTATTGAAATGTACTGAAGTAGCAGTCAGTGTTATTTTTAACACGTTAGTGTCCTCATTAATTATATTATTACATTCTGGAATCCATGCAGGGCTATCAGGTCAGTTAATTAATGACAGAAATGTATTTGTTTCAACTGCAGGCTTTGAATTGAATTGTAGTCGTCAGACAAATGTTTGAATTGAGCATGTTTTGATCAGTTATAGACCATTTTGTTTGTCAGTCTGAATGGATGATTCATTTAAGATTTGACAGTGCTGAGAACTCCATATAAACATTAGAGTATGAAATTACCAAATGACAATAACATAAGAAAAAAAAGTAGAGCTGAAAAGATCTAATTGTATCAATCCATTAAATATAAAGTATTTTCCGCCATTTCAACAAACCACTACATTATCTAGGAAGTGGCCAATTGATACAGTCTGTAATAAACATAATCATTTTACAAACATATTAGAAATGTGAATCAATTAAATAATTGTATTAATAAGTTTCACTTGAATAACCATCAGTTTCTGCTGCAAGTGAATCCGTCCTTTTTACAGTTCTTGAAAAGTGATCTACTAACTCATAGTTAATTGTAAGAGAAGAGTCAATGCTTGCCCATGACAACATCGGCAATGTTTGAAAACACGATATATGTGCTGCATATCTCAGAGTAAAACCTGAATACGGATAAGAAGCTCTAAATTTTGTTGTGTGCTACAACATTGCGGATTGTATTTGAGTTATCTTATGGGTGTTTTTTATCAGCATGTGTTGATTGTCCCATATTCAGTTATTCCTTGAGTTAAGTGAAAAAAGTTCCTATGTGATCATGGACTCTGTCTGATGCTTTTTCTCGGGGAAAGCACAAGGATGCTCCTTTCATCGTCTCTTTAAAGTTAGAGGATCTAAGTCTGAATCATCATTGCTCGTAGAGTGCAATCAGTGGCAGATTCTCTGAGACTGCCATGCTGCTTTAACCCCTTGCTGTTCCACAAGACGTACATTAGTGGGAGTTCAAAGCGGGGACTCACAGCTCTGCATTGGAAGCAAGTTCAGAGTGGGACCATAGCTTGAGGCTGCACACAGCTTGGAGCTTCAGTGGAAGGGCAAATCCAGGAGTGAGCCAGTGAAGAAAAAGAGCTTATATCCATCCACTCCCACAGTTACTGTTGAAAAAATAAAAAGTTTTAGTTGTGAGATGATTTTCAGGGGTGTAACCTTCAAAAGATTCCTGCTCCCTGCCTCATTCCACATTTACCCTTCCATGTAACATACACATATCGCAAGCATTGCCACTTTTTCACAACATTCTCTGACAAATTACAGGTTCCTATAATGGTTTTGATGTGCTTCACTTTTGAACTTAAGCCCGATGCAAAAGTGCTGTGCAGAACTGCTGCAGATGAAGACCTCTCACCATATTTTTTTTTTAAGTTTTCCATGATAGAAAAAAATAATATTATGATTAATACAAAGACACTATTCACTTCATTGAAAACCTTTATACTCTCACATGATGCTGTCAGCTCTGCAATTATTTCTGCCTTACACATTCTGAAATATTCACTTTTCATCAACGTTATCATTTAGCTATCAATTAATGTACCTTAATGTTGTGTTTCTTTTTTTTTCTATTCTATACTTTGAAACAAAAATAAATCTGATAAGTCCGTTTCTAAATAAATTAAACGAATTATTCCAGTAAGTCAAACTTGTACTTTTAGCCTCACTCTTTCCACCAACAGAAACATTTTCTCTGCCAGCCCACTCTTCTTGTTGTCCTATGGTGCCTTCTGCTGTGGTGCTATGAGGTCACTGAGTCTTCCCACTCAAATATCCTCTGTTTGCAAGGGATATAGAATTATCACTGGTGATCCAGTGCGCTGAAATATTGCCAATGATTTGGTGCAATGAATGCAGTTGATAACACACCCGGTTGTTTGGACCCGTCAAATCTTTGAGTTGATGTTGCTTGATGCTAGGTCCATTTATGTGTGACTGTTTTTCTCAGTTTTTCTCCAAAATTTCACCTCAAAGCCTGCTTGAATTTCAAAGGAAAGCTTTTAAAGGGATCCCCGGTAACCAAGATGTTATAGATCAATTATTATTATTAGCATTCTTATGTACCAGGTACATAAGACCAATAATAATCAACATATCTTGGTTTGTATGTAATTGTAAAAGACAAACACTGTTCAATCGTAGGCCACCATTGGTGTTTACGTCAGAGTTCTGACTGGGTAGAGAAAACATGGTTTGAATCGCTACACTACACTACACTGACTGAACTGGGGTCCCATTTAATTTACAATTAGGGCAAAAAGACTTTGTCCGTGCAACCCTTCCCATTTGAACCCGAGGGAGACATGAGCAAGAAGGATAACGCTTAAGACAGAAGTCAAAATCAGCTTCAAAATAAAGACTGACAAAGACGTGAAGAGGCAAGAGTCGGCAAATGTCGCTTGCGTGCATGAGGCAACTGCGTTGCTATGCTAACAGCGAGAGCGTCTGTTATAAAGAGCTCCACTTTTAGTCATCGGCTATTCACTGTAGACTTATGGACTTTTGTGACTGGCTTGTCATTAGCTTCCTCCGTGATCGTGCTGGCACCTGGTCTTTCATCGTCAGACGCTACTTCTGCAGTAGTGGGTTGTTCACATCCTCACAGGAGAACACCAGCGTCTTCTGCCTGTGTTGTTTCTTCGAGTGGGCCTCACTCATTTCCTGTGGACCTTTTGTGTGCTTGTGGGAAAAAAAAAAAAACTGTAGCCACGGAATTTGGCTTTAGTGTCCTTTTAAAACTAGCAGCACCCCAGAGCTCTTTTAACAGCATAGCTCGGCCAAATGCATCAAATGCATCCAGAGAGAAGTGGCAACAACACAGCCGCAGATCCTTAGGAAGATGTGTGCTTTTAACAAGCTGTATCCCCACTCCTTTTTTCTCTGTCCCCTTGTTTTCCACGGGCTGGAAATTGCACCCAAAAGCAGCACAGTTTTGCATCAATTACCGTATGTACAGAGCAAAAGTTAACACTAGTGGAAAGCCAAAGTAAAGCCAAAGCAACCTGTATACGTCATCAACCCAGCGTGCATTGTGCTAGTAGAACAACGGATGGTAGGTTGAAATAGGGGTTATAAATTGCGAAGAAATTATTCTCTGTGCTTTTTTACAACACATTCTTGTGTGAGACAAATATTAAAGCATATTTATGCCGATTAGTCCACCCAGCCGAGGGGTTCCCTTAAATGTATATGAAATGCATTCGAATGACAATTTGAAAAATAAATTTGATATCAGGTTGTCTTCTAAAAATAATAAGTATAATGATAATTTAAATGATAATTATAGTAACCATTTGTTATTCATGCATTTTTCAATTTAGTTTAGCCTCCGAGTTGCGTGATCTAGCCAATGATCGAAGGGATTGCTTCAAAATTTACAAATATTTTGACATGACAATAGTAAAATACATACACAACCTGTGCAACATATTAGCATATAGATGAGCAGGGAACTTGAATATAATGCAGTAACAGCAAGTTTTGATATTGTCTGATGTGCACATGAAAATATTTGTGTCCAAATGATGTTTTTGAGACCATGTATCAAATGTTTTAATCTTTCAAGAATTTGATATTTATGGCCAGTGGGCAGAAGAATGATCGCCGTATACACTTGTGTGTTGTGGCTCTGTCCTAAGCAATAGGTTTGGATTCATGTCCAGAACCACTGTCTCCCAGTAATGGTCAAAAAGTGGGAGATCGCTACACGGTGGGGGACATGGTTTCCTTCCAGTGTGATCAAGGCTTCTCCTTACAGGTGGGTGAATGTTTACAGGGCTGGTAAAGATAAAATCCGGTTCTCTTGAAGTGATTCATGTCTACATGCCGGAAGTGACAATTTCAAGAATATCCTGTACCCCAATGCATGACTTTCTCTCAGCAGCGTTACTATGTACTTTTTCTCTAAATTTGGGTGAGTGGAAGAATTATAAAGACAGATTAGGGGAAAATAGGTATGTGCAAATGTAAAAGTGTGAATTTGTAATCTGTTTGTTATATGTTTGCCACTAAGCATGTGTATTCTGCATATGTACTTATCTACTTGGAAGTAAGTGTGTTATGTTTGTGTGTTACAAAGCAGCTTTAACTTCTGCCAGTACTCCTGAGTAGGCTTTTGCTGCAGAGTTTTGAGCTGCAGAACCTTCCAAAGCCACAGGCGATGGATTGTGTTAACAGTGGCTTCACTAATCCCACACCGATTTTCCATCCTAGATCAGGCATTCACTACTGTTCACATTCTCTCTGGACCAACCAGTCACAACCTCAGGCTGTATCTTAACACCAGAAACAGAGTAGAGGCCACTGTAAAATCAAAAGCACATGTATAGTTAAGTATCTTTGTATTGAGGTGCTGGTGTGCTACAATTGCAATTGAACATGTTAGCTTTGCTGGATGTCTAAGTTTGCATGTGCTCAAGTTTGTCATTGCCAAGATTTGTGCCTATTTATTTTGGCAAGAGTTGATTTTGCAAATTAAAGTTCATGACCCATAGATTGAAACTACAGGAGCGCAATTATATATTTTATGAATTCTAAAATATGTCATCAATTTACTAGCTGCAAAATCAATTTACTTATTATGTACATGTGTTGCGCATATACACTAGAAAATACATTTTAAGGATTGTTTTTTTGCGGTCTTTTAAACGGCCAACCCTAATGCGGTTCTTACTGCCATCTACTAGCAAGAAGCAAGTGGTCCTTTTACTTTTGAAATCCTCAATGATATTTGCCAGATACCTTGAAAATAGGTTTTGAAGATAAAAAATAGGTCGTTAAGTAACTGCAGATTAACAGAAGCTTAGCAAAATGTTTGTGATTTTTTTTTTCTTTCCCTTACAGGGGAAAGCATATATTACATGCATGCCTGGCCCGGTAAGAAGATGGAATTACCCCGTACCTCTGTGTTTAGGTAATGTATTACTTTCTACATTGTCTACATATCCTAATCAAGGGGTTTCAGTGAGGCGATCTTTCGATGACCAAGCAATGTTTTCTTTTATCCGACAGCTACTCAACCTCTGTCTTGTGTATTTTCTAAATACTATTTTCGAAATGACTTTTGCATCTTTTATGCAGCCTTCACAGTATTGTATATTTCTCCCATACTCTGTCCGTCTGACAAGGCCAGAAAAAAACAAAAACAAAGGGTCCATCAAAGGACTTGAACTATTAACTGTCAACAATCACTCTAGTTTACGTTCATGGTAGTGGGATGATTGGTGGGTTTGACTGCTTGCCAACTGGGGGTGATCCATTGCGAATTTGTCGAAAATCAATACGCTTCTGCATCATCTTCGGGCATTGCTTTATTTTGATGTACATGATTAAGGCCCATAGACACCCCTGATAATTTGTTTGGTGGTTACTGTCACTCTAATTGATTCTCGAGATAGTCAGTGTAGTGTAGCGATGATCTGCTGCTTCTAATTAGACGTGCACAAACACGCACACTCTTTCACTCGACATAAAACCACTAATGCATTCTTACAAAACAAACCATGCACTCATCATGTCAACATTCTGCCCTTGGGGTTTTAATGGTTCACTTTAGACATACATCTCAGCTTTGTTTTTATTAACAGGCCTTTTCTTGCTCATGTATGTTAGCTAGTTAGCTCACTTTTTCGCTCATTTACAATACAGCATGTGCACCTTTACCCCAAAACCCTCGGATCCGTATTCACTTTGTAACTAATTCACTCGCATCAGAGTGGATGAATAACAGTAATTCATATTACTCATCATCCTAATAAGTACATCCTCCTCTATTATATTTTAGTTTATACACAACTAGGTCAAGCAGGTCCCCACAAACAGCAGCTGCACAATCAAATCCCAAGATGGTTACCAACTAATCATTGGCTCTGTTGATAGTCCCTGGAGAATTCACAGCAAAACTCCTTGTGTTTCCAACAATTTGCCACATAAATGAGCCTTTCGGGCTTGGTTGTAGAAAAGGGGAATTATTTAGTTACAAGTTAACATTATTTCCTCCTGTGGCTGTTAAAGCATTACTCCTGGGTTTTATATAAGAGCAGGGCATGCTCCCCTGAGAAATGGGTATGTGTAATCTTCAGAACAAGCTGAAGTGTCAAAGTAGACAGGAAAAGGGTCAGTGGTGGGGAGGAAAGGATTTAGTGGGCTGGGCAACCCAACAATACTGCAGAACAAAATTGTGCTGCTGCACAGGATATTGACTTCCCCATTTATTTTAATTTAAAGCACGACCAAATGTGTCTGAATCTCTTATCGTTTCACAACTGAAGCGTGCACGCACGGGCACTTTGCTCTTTGCCTACCCTCCATATTCAACACCTTGGTCATTACCTGCCCCTCCTCATATTGAGCTGTTCTGCTGGGAAGTGATATGTTCTTTCTCCTTGGTTGCTCACCCTCAGCTCAGTGTGGCAGCACTATGACAGACTTCAGCGGAGTCATCCTCAGCCCAGGCTTTCCAGGGAATTACCAGAGCAGCCTGGACTGCAGCTGGAGAGTTCAGCTCCCTATTGGCTTCGGTCTGTCTACCCCGCTCCCATTCACCCCTCTCCATACTTCTTCCTACATAAGTGGCTTGAAACAAATAAACTTTCATTGATTTTTAATTCTGATTCTTTCTCATTCTAAAATTCTGTCTTTCTTTTAGGGATCCATTTGCAGTTTCTGAATTTCTCCACAGAAGCAGTTCATGACTACCTGGAAGTGCGAAGTGGGGGCTTGGAGACAGGAACAGTGATTGACCGGTTCAGTGGTTCAGTAGTCCCCAACTCTCTTTTTAGTACCACACATGAAACCACTCTGTTCTTCCACAGCGACTACTCCCAAAACAAGCCTGGTTTCCATATTGTCTACCAGGGTGAGTTACAAAGATTATTCCCTTTGATAATGATAAAATTGGGCATCATCAAAGCAATGCTGAAATGTGAAAGAGGATTGAATTGCTAACCAGGTATTAGTCCAGCGAAACTGATTCTGTGAATGAGGTATCGTGATTACAAAAAAAAGAAAAATTAAAGGGCGAGCATTATGCTTATGTCTCTTTCTTCTGGAAGTCCACAAGCAAATCCCTGCATGACCTACACAACTCAAATAAAACAATTATCTTAATTGGTCCTTTATGGAAAAAAATGGAAAATGAGCTGCATTTATAAATGCTTGGGGCTTTCCAGTGTTTTCTCATTTCACCACTCTAATGCACATCCAAACACGAAACAGAAGCTACCATGCATCATGACCCAGAGGCGGAGAGACTCGACAGTCCTTCTGTCCCATGAGCTATGCAGAACCTCGATTTCTCCTATGTTCCAATCAGGCGAGGAGATTTGATGGTGATATTATCTTTCGATGTTTGGTAGTCAAACTTTTGGTTGAGATTGGTTCTTTTTCTATAATTTATGGGACCCTTTGTGTTCAAATGGTTTCAATAATTAATGAGTAAAGTAAAACCCATGTAATGCAAGAGGTAGAATTGGTACTTACTCCGAACATTCATG
Organism: Fistularia tabacaria; assembly: GCA_901007705.1. Taxonomy (NCBI): domain Eukaryota; kingdom Metazoa; phylum Chordata; class Actinopteri; order Syngnathiformes; family Fistulariidae; genus Fistularia; species Fistularia tabacaria. Next base: position 135,967 of record CAAKHD010014002.1, read on the forward strand.
TCAGACAAATTTCTGAGGAATTTATCTCAACACGGCACTGCTAAAAACCTGTTATTCAAATATCACAATCCAGACCAAATGCTGTTTTTGCAGCTTTGCAAAATGATCATGTAATAATGTTGTTGTCACAGCTGTGTCCTCCCTCATCTGATGCCACCGTGCTTTATTTTCAAGCTAAGCAGTTCAGCCAGTGATATGTTATCTTCCGACTAAAACCCGCACTAACACCCAGACACACCCACACACAGACACACACACACATGCTACTCCTCTTTAAGCCTCCCCCTCCTTCTGATTGATGAATTTTGCAGGGCCTGCTGAGGGGCTGCAAGTACAGTGCTGATACGATGCTATGGCAATAGTAATGGTATGGTAATGCTGTGCCTAAATGTCCAATAAACACATTTATAGTACCCAGGCATCAGCTCAACCGAAAAATTACAAAAGGAAATTAAAAAAGAAAAATGAAAAAATAAATAAAGGAACTATCTAACTTCAGTTATAAATTCGTAAATAACAGCACTGTACTTTGCATCAACCACTTGAATTATTTTTTTCTCTTTCAATCACAGCATATGAACTGCAAAGGTGTCCAGATCCACGGCCATTTCGAAATGGGATTGTGATTGGCCAGGACTATAGTGTGGGAATGACCATTTCATTTGAATGCTTGCTGGGTTACACTCTGCTTGGAGAGCCTTCTCTTACATGTCTTCATGGAGTCAGCAGGAACTGGAATCACCCCATACCACGGTGTGAAGGTGACAAGCCTTCCTCTTTTATATGTGTATGAACATATAACGATTTTTTAGAAAATGAATTCATTTTATCCTGGACATTTGAATGTACCCCATACTTTGTCTTTTTTTTTTTTTAAATCAATTTATTAACATGCTAATCTTTAAGTTTAAATTATTTTAAAACATATCCTTCTTACCTGCTGTGTCTGTGTATACAAGTATCTGAGTTGACTAAAGTGAAGATACCAATCATCATTACTTTCCAAAAAGAAATCTGGCGTGGGTAGTCTTTTAAAAGAACCTTCAATGTACAGCTTGTAGTCCAGTCCCTTTCTCTTGCTCACTAAAAATCTTTTACCACCAACGTTTTACTGAACTATAAACTGATAGTCTATTATGATGATGTATGATGCATTAGAAAGCTGATTAAGCCTGTCTGTGTTGTAAATTTCAAGGTGAATCCTCAGATTTTGCATATGCATAATAAATTTGTTTTGCATTTCACCAGTTAAGTCGGTCGTATACATAAATAACTTTTTTTTTAGTTCATCTAATTGTATTTATTTATTTATCTATTTATTTATTGCAGCATGGCGGCACAATAGTCAGCACTGCTACCTCACTGCAAGAATGTTACCGGTTTGATTCTGACTGTGTGGAGTTTGAAGGGTCTTCTCACTCTAAAAATATGCCATTGGTGGATTGAAGAGGGGTGATTAGAAAAGTAATCAGGGGGGTGACGAGGAAAGTAAAAGGTCACATACATCTTCATATATATATATATATATATATATATATATATATATATATATATATATATCTGTGGCGCTGTGATAGAGTAGCATTTTTTCAACCTCGGACAACGGGGATTGGCTCCCGCCCTACGGTAACCCTGCGTGCAGGACAAGCTATAAAGACAATGAATGAAAACAGTTTTTTCTTTTCTTTTTCTTTTCCTCAAGGGGTATGTACTTTGCTTTTTTTTTTGCGCCGCAGAGACCATATTGGCGCTTTCGAGCTTACAGTCCTTATAAGATCTTCAGGGCAGAGCCTTGGCTTTGACTCTGAGTTCAAAGTCACATTTTTACACATTCTCTCTGAAGGGATATGGCAGCAGAGTTTCAATGCCAGATCCACCCGGTGTCATCTTGTTCATTCGACACCTGCATCCAACCCCTTACAGTTGTTTCTAACACCCCTCTAGTGGTTCTCGATGATAGCCCAATTACATATGGTCAGGGTTTGTTATATCAAGTTCGTCACGATTCAACCGTATTAGCACATTCCTTTATGAATGTATGTAAATAAGAATTAATTCTTATCTTGCTTCCTTGAATCCGCTCTACCTCCCAGCTCTCTGTGGTGGAAATATAACATCCATGAATGGCACAATTTACTCTCCCGGACATCCAGCTGAGTATCCACACTTCCAGGACTGTGTGTGGACTGTCAGAGTGCCTCCTGGATATGGCCTGTACATCAATTTCTCCGTTATCAATACAGAACCAATTTATGACTACATAATGGTGTGGTAAGTCATCTGCTATCTCATTACTCTCTCAGTGGGATATTATTGAGCAATCATCTACCTACAACACACATGAAATGCAGATCCTGCTCTATATTTATAACTGCATTAACATTTCTAAAGGATTAGAAATTTGTGCTTCTGAAAGCTTTCGGAGCCAGTGACACACTTGTTTAAAATATAACAATGTTGTACGCACATCACTTTTTAAGTTTCACATTTGAAGTGCAAACATGAAGTTATGTAACTCTGACAACTGAAGTAGAATTGGCCGCGAAGTGTGAGTCATATCCTCATTCACTGCCTAAGAAACCTCTAAAACTGCACATGTTTAACACTTGAACTATGTTTAGATCACTGGCCAGTTGGACAACTTCAACTCATAGCTTTTGATGTGACACCCTGCATAGATTAGCCTGTAGCCTTCCAAATATATTGACCTTTGGCTGAACATCTGATTATTTCTGTCCCACTGCATACTTCATTACAGTCTCCTACTTTAGGGAAGGAAAAAAAAAGACCACTGAGTTCAAGTCACCGAGCTTCATGTTTCCCTATTAACTAAACTTATCAATATCTTACCCAAGCTGGACTAAAAACATTCTGTAAAAACAAAACATTTATGAGCATCAAACAGCTCTGATCTGACACTGTTAGAAACTGTGAGTGTGAGTGATTTAAAAAAATTAAATTTTCAACTTTTGACTGACATGGCCGGCAAGTAGTGTTACTACTTGGCCTGTTACTTCCCCAAAAAGCTTTGTCTCTTTCTTCCATTACATTTCTGTACTCACTCTGATGTATCCCACCTCAGGCAGTCAAGTATCTGTCCCCGTGTGTAGTTTATGGCAGAAATGCCCTGAAGGATCGAATGTTGGCATTTATGCAATTTAAAGGTGGCGCTTCTGGCATTCCTATTTTCAAATGGGACAGAACAAACTTTGTCCTCTGATACTGAAACATAATTTCCCTGGTTTTAAACACCCATTGTGTTGACTAATCTCAAGTGTGACTCCATAAAATGCTGTTATCTTTTTTGTCTGTTAAGTTTTATATCATGCAAATTTAAATTTACTAATTGTGTATTTGGGATGTTGTGGTTGGCATGGGGTTAGCGCTGTTACCTCATAGCAAACGGGACCCTGGTTGTAATCCCAAGCACAACTGGAGGTTTTCTGTGTGCAGTTTTTCTTCCCTATGCCTGAGCAGGTTCCCTGCTGGTTCTCCAGCTCCTTCCCACATTCCAAACCCATGAAAATGGTGATTAGGAACCTAAACTGTCAAAGTGTGAATGAGAGAGTGAACGGTTGCATGTCTCTGTTTGTCCATGTGAATAACTAGTAACTAGCGGTTGGTTCAGTATGTTCCTCAACTCTTTCCCCATGCCAACTGGGATTTGCTCCAGCCCTCCTGCAACTCACTTTCCGGGATAAGCGTTATTGACAATGAATGAAATGCTGTCCAAAGGCCAATAAGGATCAGCTCCAAAACATTCTTCATGTTTTTAATAAGCCTTCAGTCACAAATAGTCTGCATGTGGTCGGAGCCGTCCACTTATGTTGGATCAAGCGAGATACATTTAATAATGGGCTTTCATAGTGACTCAGAGCCACATCTAAAGAGAATGTTATCTATGTAGCTTTGTCATGAAAATGAATTAAAATAGTTTCTCTCAAGTCATCATGAAGTCAAACTCTTTACTATTTGTCCTTCAAATTAAGCCATGAGTTCTATTTGGGGGGAATCTTTGATCGTTTGAGGTCAGCTTAAAAGATATGAGCACGTGTAGCTTTGCCCCTTTGCTTCCAGTTCCATGTAGAGGTGTTCTTCTTAATTAGATGTCTGAGCTGCCTCATCTGATCGAAAGGAGCAGCAGTGCAGAGGTAAAGGTCTTCTGCAAGTTCCTTTCCTATGTGGCTTGTCAGTCGTTGACCCCAAGTTGCACTTCAGCTACTCATATCTATAAATCAAGAACTTCGCAGTCAGCCTCAGCGTAATTTTGACATGACTGTTCACTAACGTGCAACTTTTCAATTTCACACTTCATTGTACCCTCATTTGGGTACAAGCCCCATAGATACTTAAAATCCTTCACTGTGGGCAATAGCCCAGCTGCCTAGCATGGATGGTGTCCAAGAGATGTGTCTGACCTGTTAAATTGGCAATATTCACCGCTTGGCCTTTCTTGGTGAATCTCATTCACTCTTGGCTTTGTTCCAGTAACTATTTCAGATACAGTCCTTGGCCCAGGTCCTCTGCTGGGTTAATTTTCTACTGAAACAGTTGATTGTGACTATGTGAGAATTCCCCCAATTCTGGCTAGTTTTGACTGCATATTTCCCCCTTGTCTCACACTAATAAAGATATTACGCATCTGAATTTTAGATTCCCAGCCTTTTAGCTACTTATGATTCATGTTATTTAGTTGGGGTTTTGCTTGTATGCGTTTACCGTCCTGCCATCTGTTTCTTGCACATGGTTACCGGTTTCTCATTGTCATCGAGCTTAATTTTAGCCATGTACACCAATTTTCTACTTATATGAGAAAAAAATTCAGCAGCTCCAACTGGGCCACAAAAGTAACTTTCACATTAATACTGCCATACCGCCTCCCCAGCTTATACTCATCTTCTACTTTGATACTTTTGATTAAAGTGGGACTTTTTACTCAGATCATCAGAATGACTGCTGGGCCCACAAGACTTACTTAGGGATAACTTTGATCTGAGCAACTTATTACTTGTGTTTATTCATCAATTATTTGCTCTCAATCTCTCTCTTTCTCTATATCTCTCGCTTTCCCCACCTCACGATTCATCGACCCCTATGGATTACAACAATACATTTTGCAGGGATGGGCCTGACCAGACCTCACCACTAATTGGTCAGTTTAGTGGCATCTCTATACAGGAAGGTGTGTCGACTACTGCAAATCAAATCCTCATCAAATTCCATAGTGACTTCAGCACCAGTGGTTTCTTTGTTCTGGATTATTACGGTAATTTTTCCTTTGATATTATCTGAGTTAAGACCTTGTTCCATATTTCTATAATAACCATCAGTCATTTTATCTTCACTTTTTTACACTGCTGGGACTCTGCAGTGATGAATGTAGTGATGAGGATTACAAAAGCATAGTGTGACATTGCTCCTGTTCTTCTATATTGTAACGCTTTTAATTTTCTCCCGATATGATATGGCTTCCAGTTTTGTGAAGCATATGTCTTTTCATGCCTCGTATCTCTGTATCTCTCTCAGAAAGATACCCTTCATATAAAGAGGCTAATTTGAAATATCATTCCGTTATTTGCTCTTGATTGTCGTCAGTAATCATAAGTGCCAAATAATAGTCAAATCAGGTTTCCCTATGGTGCGATGGTTAACCAGTTGTGCAGATAACTCAAATACACATCTTGTCTTTTTCTCTTTTCTCAAGAGCATCAGTGGACTATTTTCATTGTTTATACTTTCTCTTATAGCGTACCAGCTGAGAACATGTCAGCCACCCCCTCCTGTTGCCAATGCCACCATCCTAACTGATGATGACGAGTTTGAAATAGGTTTGTCTCATTGTATTTTGCTTGTTTGTTGGCCAGGTACAATGTATAATATGATTCATTTTCAACAGTAAACAGTGAAATTCCTTTGGACAGAAGTAAACTGAAGACTACAGTAAATGGATATGTTTTGTAGGTGTAATCATTGAATCCTGGTAATTATGTCCCATTGCCAAGGGAATGTCTGTCTGGACATCCCATCATCCTAAATGTAATATTGTGGACACCTAGGCGAATGGATGAGGCATTTAATTTCAACAATTAAAGGTAAAGCTCACAGTGAAGTCACAAGAAGGGCTTATGACAAGATAGTATCATTGACAAGCTATCTTGGATGGAAATTACTCATAAATATCAAACATATTGTAAAATTTGTCCAAACCTCCTATATAGCTGTGAGGTGTATCTGGGACTGGCCCTTTTATTTTTCTCTTTAAATTGTATTGATTTTGTTCCTTCAATATGGGAACATTTCTGAAATTGTGAAAACCACCTGTAAAGAGCCAATGCATTGCGTATTGATGGCAAGAACCTGCCAAAACTAAAGTTGGAGAGCTTAGTTTTTCAGTTTTATTGGAGCTGCTTAAAGCACCATCTCTGGCTGGCTGCATATATCCGTCTTTGGCACCTCAGTGCAGACTCTTCCTCGGACATAGCTCTACCTTTTAAGAGAACCCCTGGGGGAAAATAAAGAAATAAAAAATACTGCCTCAATTGTTAATCTCCATTTCACTATTTCTCGGTGATACTTAAGTAAAATAACACGGAACAGGACAAGGCATAATCTGGTTATCTCGTTAGCATCGATGGGCTTCTCAGCTAATGAGCCTCTTTGTTATGGAAGGAAATTAAAAGTGATTTCATTTGTTATGACAACTTACCGCAGTACGCAAGGCATGTATGACAATTATACCTCCAACCTTTAGCCTTATTTATCTTTATTGACCTTTAATTGACTAATGTCACGACTAGTGATTAGTCTTTTTACTGTATTCTCCTGTAAGCTGGGCTGAAATAAGGGTCTAAAGAACAGATGCGCTTTTACTTTGTAAGAGTAAATATTTATATTCCCACTTTTTTGTTACTGGTCTCACTGAGTCTTCTGCTGCTGGTAATACATTCCTTATCCCTTTTGAGTTTTCCCTCTTATTTCTAATTTGTTAGCATTTTTACTTTTATTTTCAACAGGGAAAATATTAGTTTGAGGGCAAGAAGAATTACCTCACCAAATAAGCTTTAATATTTTTTTCTTGTTTGTTTATTTGTTATATTTATTTCTTTAATTTCAGTCATGAGACATGATTAGCAATTTGAAGAGAAAACTATTTGGCTTTTGGCTACATCTTTTTGTGTCTTTGAAACTGAGTGTGTTTGTGTCCTCCACTGCATGTTTGCAGACATTTAATGTAAAGAACTGTCAGTACTCCAGCCGACTGAGGTGTCAGTTTGCTTTAGAAAACATGCTGTAGATCACTGTTGGTGCACTGGAGAAGGCTTTTACTTACAATCTCCACAGCTATTTAGAAATATGTTTGTTTGTTTGGATGAATCTGTTTTTCATTTCCATCCTTGGCACTGTGTGTGTTTGCATCTTTGCGGCGTAAATGACTTCACAGGGGACATCATTCGGTACTCCTGCCTGCCAGGCTTCACCTTGGTTGGCAGTGAGATCTTGACGTGTCGACTTGGAGAGAGGCTACAGATGGATGGACCCCCACCAGTTTGTCAAGGTTTGTTGTGTTAAATGCGTGATATTTTTGTCTACATCTATTTTTGTCTACATCTTGAGTTTTATGTTTTATGAGTTTGATGAATTTGTTAACATCTTTTTTTTTTTTATTTTGTAGATGTATTACGCCCAGTATCTATTTTCAAACATTTGTGTGCACATCCATGCTTATGGCTATTCAGGTTAAATAATGTGTGCTTCCATGAATGTACTCAGCCAAGATTGCTCGCACTCTGTAACACCCGTCACTGCTGCATCATTTCACACACTACTAGCAGGGCTCTTCAAGCAGGCTCATAGTGGCAAACAGCATAACAGACATAATACCAGACTCCTCAAGCGGCAACATGTGCTTTGCTGTGGACAGTGAAGATTACAGATCAGTGGTTTATTTTCGGTTGTTTGTGTAACAAAGAAAATGGGGGCCAGTTACAGCTGTCTTTTGGCTTCTATTGAATTATGGGGTAGCTGCTATTATCCGCCTTGATCCTTGCTCAAATGGCCCCTGGGTTTGATTATGGTAAAATGTCCTCCTATCCATGTTTCTTTAGAAGGCAGATTTTCTCCAAGGAGAAAAGAAAATATCTGTGTTTAAAGCTTAGATTTAGTTAACGCCATAAAACAAATCAGCCTGCCTGTCATGCCAATCTGTGATGAAAAGAACAGAACATGCTGAAACGCACTATTCCCTGTGGTTAGCCTGAATTTGAAGACCCCAAAGTCCTTTGTCAACAAGTCGTTGGTTGATGCACATTCTTATTTCTAGAAACAGTGAGTAATTGTATTGGACTTGTGTTAGCAGCATGACAGATATTCAACAAATCCAGAGCATGCATTCATGGCATATTTTAGAAGTAGGTCTGGAAATGACTCATCCTCTCTTTTGATTATTTTAGGTTTTACTTTGTCCTCGTATTGATTATCCCCTGTAGCAATTTTACAGCTGACGACAGCCCTTATTCTGTGGTGTTCTCAAGCTATTGTTATTAAACCAGTGTTAGAGCTTGCCTAAAAGAAAGGACGGACAGCATGTTCCCCATCTGAACTGGCAGAGAGAGCGGAAGGAGCAGCAGTTACTATGCTCCGTCAATGTTTGGAGTGTATGCACAAACAAAATCGAGAAGAAGCTCAAGGGCCAGACAATGTTATTACGCAGTACATCTTTGTATTCTGATGTTAATCTGTATCATTTTACATTCGGTGGTGTAATGAGGCGGACAGAGATGTCATAATTTTTGAAGCTTGGGTGGCACACAGAATGACACATGGTTTCAGCCACGTCTGCTGTATTTGTGTCTGATATGCCACCCTTTTGTTTTTTTACCCAAACACACCTCAAATGCTGTAATACAATGAATTTGGCAATTTTTCTCCTCCGACTGCTCAAAACAAACAAAATGCTTAGATACAATATCACAACTACACACCCCGCCAAGCAACATCAACAGAAGACACTTAATAATCTTGGACAGAGAGCATCCACATTATTATAGTGTGTATTATTTGACAATATAAACATAGCATTCCATTTAAGTAAATGTAAATTTGCTGCATGTAATGACCCTCATTTTCTGAGGCTCAGCAATTGGACGAAAAAAAGTATTTTCAGAATTTCTTTTGTCGTTGGGGAAAAAAATCCTTAACACCATGTATTTGCCTGGAGTCTGGGTCCCACAGGCTGATAATGCAGGTTGCTGCCTTTTTTCGGTCCTACAGCCTTCAATGTGGCATTCAATAATGGAAAAACAGTGAAAGAAAAGACAAAAAACATGAAGTTTTTGGTTTGGATGAAGCTATTTAGAAACTACTCTTTTGCTTTCACTGTAGGTTCTGGGTCAGTATCCATTTGCTCTGAGAAGAACTATTCTCAGTTTTGGAAAATCTTGCTGATCCCAGCAGAGACTAAATCCCCATACACCTCAAAATTTCATCCTGCTATTTTTATCGCCATTAATATTATCACAAACCTCCAGTGACCTACTTCATTTGGCAGCCATACATGCCCATGTATTTCAATTCCTCCATCATGACAGCTGAGGATAAATGTTTGATCTTAAACAGTTCTTTTTTTCTTTGCTTTTTCTTTTCCCTTTTTCTGGCACCACTTTTAATCTCTCCTGAGATTTTGATTAAAATTGATGAGATCAGATCAGTAATGCTTTTGAAACACACCCATCACATTGTTTTCTACCTTTCAGGCAAAATGTTAAAATTGTGTTTTAAGTATATGCACAGTCTGCAATGAGACCAAATTGTCCAGAAGGACCGGACTTTTCTGGCAAGACAAGACAAAACAAGGCTGCACAATTTATTTAATTCCTGGATGAGATGGAAACTTCTTTGAATAAATTCATATATGACATAAAAGAAGATGTTGCAAAATGCTTGTTCACTTGTAAAAAGATAGACTCTATCGGGCCCTCCTTTAATAATAACAAAGCAAATTGCATTTTTTACACTGCAGAAAAAAAGGTTATATAATGAGTGTGGAAGACCTTGCACAACATTCAGTTGATGCTTATTCAAAATACAGGAATATGGATTATAAAATGAGTTCTGTGCCTGAAAGACATACTTGCTACTGTGAAAAGAAAGTAATAATAATTGGAGGGGAACATGCATATTGTCCATGATTTTGTCTGCTTGATGAAATTTACCTTAATGAATTATTCCAGTCAAGAATTCATGACATTTTCGTGTCTTGTCCCTTACTTACCTCTAGCAGAAAAGTAATTGCTCTCTTTGGGACATGTGAAGTTGAATGAAGTATGTGTTGACTTGCCTCAGGATTAAAATTCATAAGACTACTATAGTGAGCCTGTAAAGGGGCCATTTCCTGTTGACAGCGTACCAAGCGGACAGTTGTTTTCTGCCAAGTCATCTCTCAGTTGTAACGCGCCGTGCGAGATACAGGAGTTGTTGCATCCACTTGTTATTTCACATCAAAATACATCTATTGCACAAAAGTCTTTTGAGGAGACTCCGTCTTCAGCCCTTGATGAAGCATATTCTGTATCTTGAATCAATGATAGAGCCACAATTGAGTCGACAGTTACATTAGCTTAGTAAACCATCTGTCACACTCAGGCTTAGCCGTTGAGTTTTCAATTATTGCACCCAGTATTTACATTCCCACAGATTTCATGTGGCTCTCGGAAAACCTAATAAAATGAAAAATGCAACTGATCAAACATCATCTTCAGTATACTCTTATAAAGTCAAGATAAGTAAAATATAATAATGATACATAAAAGATGAAAAAAAAACAACTTATTAAGATATGTTATTTGTAATTGCAGTGTTAGAAGCAAATACCTCGGTACTACGGTGATTAGGTGATTCGGATGTTGTTATCAGTAACTATTGTTATCTTCACTATTGTTTTTCTCATCTTTCCAATTCGTCAATGAAGAAGAAACGGACCATAATGATCATTCAGTCACTTACCTCAATCAACATTTTCCTGAATATACGCACATTTCAGGGGTCTTTAATGAAACATGATTTTTATATGTGTGTCTGTGTATTTGTGTGCATGCATGCGTGCGTGTGTGTGTGTGTGTGTGTGTGTGTGTGTGCGCGTGCGTGCATAACTGTGCATAACCATAAAGCCACGCGTTGTAAAGGAGTATATTGTGAATGGCACTAAAATGGCAAAAAAAAACCAACCATTTGGGTACAGTTGGATGTCACAAATCTCCCAGTGTTTAAGAAATCACTTGAGAGATGGCAGGTGGCCTGTGATCTGAACCGCTGTGGTTCAGCCAGCTGAAACTTCTGCAGGGACTTGCCAAAAGGAATATCCCTACAACTTTATAATGCATTTATTTTATTCTTCCTTTATTCCTTGATAAATGTACAATTGTTTCCAGTGACCTTTTTATCCGGAACTGTTGTTCGCATTAACCTTTTATATCCGTCATGTTTCTTCACTAGTGGACCCGAAGATAAAACTTCTTTTAACAGAAAAGAAAAGATAGAAACAGGACTGTCATTATTTCAGGGATGCCAGTCCAAAGAACATTAAAGCAATGCTCTGAAGGTCACACATCAACATGGTCTCTCTCTCTCTCTCTCTCTCTTTCACTCTCTCTCTCTCTCTTTTCCCACACACTCACACACAGACTTTCCCACACAGAGTTGGCCCTGTCCTCTGCTCAGTTTCACATTTGAGAGATCATATCAGAGGATTGTGGTGATGACAGGAGAATCCCCCCCTCCCCACATGCAGTAGCATGAGCAAGTCCTTGGATCATTTCTCCTCTTTTCTGTTTGCTGCATTCTGGATTTTTTTTTTCTCTAGGTCTACCTTCCTTTCCCTCTAGTCTCCCTATTGACCCATTTCCATTGAAATTTGATCCGCCCTGTTTCGTCCTTGCATCAACTACCTTCTCTCCTTTCTCCGTTTTATACTCTCAGCTATTGTTCTACTTTGTCTTTCAGCTGCTTTCAGTGTGTCTCTCTTATATTTCTGTCTCTCCAGTTCAATGTCCTGCTCACGAGGTGCGTTTTGACTCAACGGGGGTAATTCTGAGTCCAGGCTACCCTGAAAATTACCCCAATCTCCAAATGTGCTCCTGGCTGATAAACGTAGAGAAGGGCTACAATATCACTCTACATTTTGAGCTTTTCCAGACAGAGAAGGAGTTTGACATCCTAGAAATATTTGATGGTGGGTATATTAGTGCTTTGTAATCTTTATTACTTTATAAATATTGATGCCTTTACCTTACCTACCTCAATGAATTTTAGGGTTTCTCAGTGAATCCATTATTCTGTTTTGGTTGGTTTGGACCTAAAAATCAGATTTTCCAGTCCCCACCTCTTTACATTTACAATAACAACAAAACAAAACCATACAGTTTTAAGGTTGGATCAGGAAAAAAAATCAGATTTATGCACATTTGACTTTGTTTTTTTTTTTTGTTTCTAGGTGGCATTTTTGTAAAAATCAATGTATCTTCCGATCTCTGTCTTCAGGTCCAAATATCTACAGCCAGAGTCTGGCATCCCTCAGTGGTGATATTGAAACACCCTTCAGTCTTACCACCACAGGCCACCAACTCCTGCTGCGCTGGTCATCTGACCATGGCACCAATCGGCGAGGGTTCCACATCAGATACGTGGGTGAGTATCAAAGTATGTATCCAGCTTATAATCATATTCTCTTTCTATCAGTTATATTCAGAATATTTTGTTTATGTTGATATATTTTTGTGTTAAAAGTCATGGGTTTAATATTTTGTTTATGTATTTGATGGCTATCAAATAACAAGAATACATGTCATATAATGCTGGAGAAGGGACATTTAGGAAATAAATTAAGGAGGCGTACGGGATGAGGTGGCTGTTCTTGGGCTGAGGTACTATTCCATGTAGCTGAGCCATGTTTAAGTTGTATGAGGGCATTTGTTCTTTCTGTATGTAACAGTCACTGAATCTAGTCTACATCGTGACACAGAACTTTTTTCTACCTTTTCAACCTGCGAGAAGTATAAAAATCCAATAGTGAAAACACGGAATTCCCAAATTGCCCCTCGGGGCGAAGTAAAGTTTTTTTCTGATTCTCATTCTGAATCTCAATAAAAAAAAAAAAAGGGAGACGAGTGAGTGACTCAAGATCAGATAGACTTATACATAGCTGCTGACTTTAAGCTGTCACAATACAGCCTTCCCTTTTCCGGCGGTTGGCCACAGGGCTATTTTTTTGATGATCAAGAAAGCATACAGCATACACACGACAACCCTCCCCCCACTTGCAAAGTCAGACAATTAGCCGTATCACTTACGCCAGACACCGCAAATGTAGATCGTGCCGTCAAAGTACTCAAATACACTGCCTCCTTGACCTATTCAAATTGTTTCCGAAAGTTATGTCGGGGCTTTCCACGCAAGCCACCAGACAACTCAGCGGGAGACATTTAAAGATTTAGCGTCTTGCTCAGAGATATTTGTAAACGGCCATCAGGAGCCAGGGAAAGAAACCAACTAGTTACGGGAAGTTCAGCCGTTTCCCTTGTTCTAGTCCATCTCCTGAGCCACTATTTTTGTCACAATGAAGACTCTTTGATCAACAAGGCATACCGGTGAATAAGGAAAGTATTTATCGAATCCCCTCAACACAACTACTGCATATCACTGTAGCCTCAGTGACCCATGATTTTTATCACATATTGCCATGACTGTTTTGCAGTTTAAACTACTGAGTTTCCAGTATTAGTTTATGTACAAATGACTTTGGATTTCCATAGAAATTAAGTAATGGTTGTGCATGATTAGTGAGAACTTTAACAAGAAAAGTCAGGATTGAGAGGCAAGAAGAAAGACACAAGAAGGCTTGCATGCACTCCTTAATCTCAAAAGATTTTAAATTCTTAATTGGCTCTTTAATAAAGCAAGTGGTGCTAAGCAAGTGCAGCATAGGGACTCTTCTTCCATTTGAAATGAATCAATAATAATGGGGAAAAAGCACAAAAGACATTTATTTTTCATGTCCTGTCCCTGCGTTATATTTAATACAAGAGCATCTTTCAAGATGCAAGACAGTGTGATGAATTTTGTAAATAAAACTCCTACTTGACTTGATTGACTTGAACATGAACTGACTTAATCTCAAGTGCAGTCTTTTCATCCCAAAACTCTGCTATCATTCAGTCACGCTGATTTGAAGGACTGTGTGACAGCAGTTGGGATACATATAACCCTCTCCTCAGTTTTCTGTCCCATTTTCTGTCATAGTTCATATTCTGTAAATCAGATTTACCTTTTTTGGAGTTTGATGGGCTGTAAGATGAAGGAAGGAAGCCTATGGAACAAAATACTAGATAATCTATCTATGTGGTTTGTTCCGAACAAAATTGAATATGGAAGTGATTAGGACCAGAGATGAATAATGGAAAAAAAAAGGAATTTGAGGATTTCCTTTGCTACGTGGCGTGCAGCCAGAGTACTAAGTGCATCTGACACTCCTCAGGCTTTTTCCTCTCATTATCTTTCTGCATTCAAAGAGGAGTGTCAGAATGACTCTAAATGTTCACCCCCGTCGTTCTCCAGATGAGCCATGTTAATGCCCTCCACTATGCTGTTATTTCTGCTTAATATCTCCTTTGTCTTGTTTATTTGTTCTTTGCCCCGTTTCCTTGAAAATATTCACATATTTTCTACTTTCTCCTTCTGCCCCCCTCTTGCCTTCTACTCCTTCCCTCCGATTCTATGTCTGTTTGTCCACTGTAGCAATGTACTGCAGTACCCCTGACTCCCCACACCATGGATTTGTAGTGAGCCAGACCGGGGGTCATCTTAACAGCATGGTGCGCTGGACATGCGACAAGGGGTACAAGCTGATAGGAAAGGGCACAGCTGTGTGCAAGAAGACCACCTATGGCTTCTATGGCTGGGATGCACCAGTTCCTGCTTGTCAAGGTACACTTATATGCCCTGGCAGCCTTTAATTTCCAAATTCTGCCTGGTTCTGTTCCCTCTTCTTCTGGTCACTGCACTTTTTCACTCAGTGAGACGACAGGGGGTCTTAGAAATGTTTAGGGCAGAGATCTGTTTGTCTTTTGCAAGCAATAGAACAGAATCCAAACTGATTGAATGCCAGAACTGTTACTTGGAAGGCAACACAAAATCAATCCTGTCTTATTTCAATTTCAACATCTTCAAATTACGTAAGGTAACTCACTGTCAGCATGCAGTGTCTGCTGCTATTTTGTTTCAGTCAGGTTGATTGATGCGTGCATGTGAAAATGTGCATTTACGGGAGTAAGATCCCATGCACGAGCAAACGCACTCACCCTGTCGCAAACAGCAACAGATGGTGCACCCTCAACTGCATTCTGACAACATGCAGGGACATCAAATGTCTTCATTTATCACTGTAGTGAAATTTGTGTCCCAGAGTAACAGAGATTGTAGAGGAGCGGAAATAACCAAGTTATTACCTTATGTCAAAGGTAAATACATTACTAGTGCACATATATATATTTTGTTCAATGGTAAAATCATTAGAAATATATTATTCTGCATAAGCTGCAAAACACAGTCATAAAATGTTCATTGTATTTGTTGAGACGTACTTGCTGTGGGAAAAGAAACCACAAAAGGCAAGGGTCAAGACTGCAGCTTTATGGTTGTGAGATTGTTGTTTGAAATGAGCCCTTGAGTTCAGTGCGTTTCATATACTTTTAAAACAATTAAAGCATGCCTGACCTCTGGATAATTTTGTCACTTTTGTAGTTGTGCTTAGCTTGATCAGTGTGCAACAGGCCAACCGTGGCTGCAAATTGACCAATCAATTCACACAGATGCTGTCCATCTGCTCTCTACTAGACAGAGGAGATTGCATTACAGTGTGTTCAATTTCTCATCCTCTCCAATCCATATTGTGTGTTATGTTGAGAATATACCACATATTTTGTACATCTATCCATTGGTATTTCTCATGCATATCAGACAAGCTCTGGCCTGGAAACATTTTAATTCCAATGACCATCCAAACTTTGGTTGTTGTAAAAAAAAAAAGCTAATTTGGGTTGTAGAAAAGTTTTCAGCACCTCTAATCAATATGTTAGATGGTGAGTAAGCAGAATTCACAAATGAATGTTGATTGATTCTCTTATGGGGCACTGAGAGCCAATCTAATGGCTCCAGGCCATGTCGGCAGAGTCATAGGTTTGATGCCTCACAGTGAACAGTTCCATTTTTTATATGCTTGTTTACACAACTGTTTTCATTTACGGTGCCTCAGCAGATGCTAGTTTCCTTACCCAATTCATTATCGTTGAACCTGCTCTAAAAATAAACGCCTTCAAACCTATTAGCTCAAGATGCTTGCATCTTGCAGCACACATTAATGCAGTAACTTTTTGTGGGTTTTTTTTCTTCCAATATATCACTGTTTAAATTATGAGGCAAAGTAACACTCTACTTTCAATAAACGATTAACTTTTAAAAACCACTGGAGGCAAAAGACTCAAAAGGTTTAAAACATGATCTTAAAATTTGCAAAATACAACAAAACA
Source organism: Fistularia tabacaria (assembly GCA_901007705.1). Lineage (NCBI taxonomy): Eukaryota > Metazoa > Chordata > Actinopteri > Syngnathiformes > Fistulariidae > Fistularia > Fistularia tabacaria. The sequence goes on from CAAKHD010014002.1 coordinate 152,544, forward strand.
TTGCAACCTGGCCGAGTTCCAAGCTGCTATAGCCAATAGTGCATTTCCCGTATCAATATCCAACGATACATGAAATTGTTACTGTTGTGCCTAAACAAACGTCTATTACCATCTGCAGCTGTGTCATGTGGCGTACCCAGTGCACCAGTGAATGGAGGTGTGGTTGCCGCTGATTATTCGGTCAGCACACGGGTGACCTACTTCTGCAACAGTGGATACAGGCTCTCCTCCAAGGAGCTGACGACCACAGTCTGCCAGCCAGACGGCACTTGGAGCAACCACAACAAGATACCTCGATGCATCGGTTAGTAAAGAGTAGTCGGGGAGGCAGGAACAATATACCGAGATTGGTTATGCAGGAGGAAAAATTTGATAGGGTTGTGACTATGGAGACAACTTGGGTTTGGCAATGTTAATGTTTAATTTCATACAGGAAGTGAACGCATTCACATGAAATGTGTGAAATATAAATAAAGAAATCTAATGAACCAGTCGATATACTTCTTAATAAAAAAGAAAATTAATTAGCAATCGTATAAATGTAGAGAGATTGATATTAGAAAGAATAAAGTAACTTCGCAAAAATTTGAAAGTCAATAACAGGGAACTACTAAGATTGTTGACTATTGTGACTGCTCCTATGTACAAGTGTTTCATAATTTGAAAAAAAACTACTTGCCTTTTACAGGGACACATTTTCTAGCATATCATACATGACTACTGATGATTTTTATAAAGCAGGTTATTTTACTGATAACACTTTTTCTTTTTCAGCTCTGCATATTGCTAAGGAAACCGTTAATAGCTGCATGGTTTTGTGATGCCTACAGCTTAAGTGTAGGCATCAGAAAAGATGGAAAGGAAATTGAGTCTATTTGGAAAAATCCCAAAATAACACTCTCATCCCTTCAATTAACCATTTGTTTTCCGTTTATTTTTCCGCAGTTATGATGTGCCCAAGTCTCAGCTCTTTCACTTTGGACCACGGAAAATGGAGGATAGTCAACGGTTCTCACTATGAATATGGCACCAAAATAATCTTCACCTGCAACCCTGGATATTACCGTATTGGTCCAGCTCACATCCAGTGCCTGGCCAATGGAATCTGGAGCTGGAGAAACGAGAGGCCAAGATGCAGAAGTGAGCACATCACATTAAATTGTCATTGTCATAAGTATAGCAAAGTCATATTAACCAAGTTATGATTTTTGTAATATTTAACCTTTTCACATTTTTTTGTTTGCCCTTCTTAAATCACACTGTAGATGCGTTTTTGGGTCATATGTTATTCACAACAATATGTGTCTTGAATTGCCCCTGATCGACTAGATTCATACACTGAGAGTAGGGTTCAGATGTAATACCCACAGTAAGTTTAGGATTTGATGGATAAATAAATTGGGGTCCCCCACCAGCTGGCCTGTAAATAATTTGGAATTGCACCATGTCCTAACTATGTCCAGCATGTCTGTGTCTTTCACGGTTCATCAGTTATGTGAGTGGCATGATAAAATGGGTCGCCAACTATACCTGGTCAGCTGTTAATACACCTTTACGTCCCATCAAAGTCCATCCCACATAGGAATCTTGAACAGTTTGAATTAAAACAGGGGTAAATTATTCAAAGTCAAAGAATCCAGATAAAAATACTTTATTGATCCTACAGGAAATTGAGGTTGTTTCAATTAAATAGTTCATGCAGTTTACAGGTTGGTTACCATTGGTGGGTGAGGAAAAAATGCATAATGAACCTTGATTAGTGCACGACTGAGCATGAACGACTTATTCATTTTAATCGATCCCTTCTGTACCTTTGACCAATTCGTGTCTAGGTCTTTGTTAAATGTCCTGTATAGAACAAATGGGAAGCAAAGGCCTTTTATACCGCTGAGTGAACTATATTTTGACTGGTAAAAGAGCTGAATAGCTGGCAAAATGGTAAAAGGAAATGCCAGCCAGCATAATGAATGATGTTGGGACTAAGGCAAACACCATCATTATCTTCCCATGAAATAGTACGGGTCATTCTTTTATTACTGCAAGGTCAGTAAGATGGTGTACATGAGTATGCCCTCCCATTTACACTGGAGATCTAAGCCAACTTCTGTCCTTTCTTTCTCTCATATTCTCTCATTCACTCTCCTGGTGTCATGTTCTTTCATTTCCGTCATCCTCCCTCTTCCTTTTTCGATGCTGTTCATCTTCCTGCAGTCATTTCCTGCGGTGATTTGCCCACGCCTCCAAATGGGAGGAAAATTGGGACTCAGACTACTTTTGGGGCATCGGCCATTTTCAGCTGTAACCTTGGTTATGTTTTGACTGGATCAACGGTTAGAGAGTGTCTACTGTCTGGCCTTTGGAGTGGAACGGAGACACAGTGCCTGGGTAAGCAGGGTCAACATATTCTCTGTGACTGAAATGACAGCCTCAACCAGGGACCAGCAGCTGTTAGGACAAAGAATAAGCTGTTCTGTTTGGGCCAACATACCCAGATTAGAACCAGATGGGTGACCAGCAGATGTAAAGGTTCTGTTGCCAGGTGTTTAATGACGAATGGCTGCAACCACTATGAAATGTATCTATTTTTTGGCTCCTGGACTTGTGCATGTACTAAACATTACCTCTTTATATTTCGCCTGGGGATTGCTTCAGACCTTGAGGAGATCATTGATTAAACAGTTTTTCAAATGTGTGTTCGTGTTTGGCAACTGCTCTGAGTGGGATGGAACAGGGTTCTGTACAGTAATGCTTCTGAGTCAGTGTGATATGCTGTTGCCAAAACATGAGAGAAGCTAGAGAAGCACAACTGGCTTGAAACTATGAGACACTAGCCAAGCTGTGCCAGCCCCATTTCAAAATGTTGTCAACAGAATTAAACAACAGAATGCATTTCAGTCAAATTCAACTCAAGTCATCACATATCTGTGCGGTGGAGAAGGCAATGAAGCACATGTAATTTCTTTAGCTGCATTCGAATCCTCGCAGCAGCAAAATGTGACATTTTCTTTTGCAAGCGATTTAGTCTATTTATCAAACCTGTGTCAGCAGCACTCCAAGCTCAACTGTAGATTCAGCTGAGTTCATTAAAACAGCATCTCTCTCCTGTTTAACACTGTGACTGTCAAGGCTGACAGAGGAAGCTATAAGTATAGCGCCCTACATCAGCATTGTCTTCATAGAATACTGTTGCTGTCATCTACAGTGATATATTTACATTCCATGCGGAATTCTTGGCTGCAGCACTGCATTTGCAAAATTCCATAGTGTGAAATATCAGTTAAAATCTCAATAACATTCACTCCTTCTGAAAGGGATTTATTGTATATGGCAGTAATATAATAACTCGTGTAAGCCTCCCAAAGCCAGAGATTTAATCGGTCAACCGCAACTTTATCTAATTTGTGTACTTATGCATTCATATATTCTTATATGTATTTATTTTATGATAATTATTGTTATTCGTATTGATTTGTCATGACAAGTGAGTGGTGAGTGATGAATCTTATGATAATTAATGTATTACCATTTTTTTTGTTTCATATCATTATTGTCAATAAGTACATTTATCATACAGACCTCAATATTCAGTTATTAAAAATTGATCACACAATCAACATATTCTTTCTATACTACACCCATTCAATTGTCCTTTATCATGTAGTGGGTCCCTCTGCTCTAGTTAAACCTTTGTCTGTCCTCAAAGACAGAACACAATGTGATCTTATTAAGGGGAAAAAAATTAGACAGGAAAACAAATTACTAAAACACTGACACGTCTTGTTTATCTATCATTCTGCAGCAGGTCACTGTGGGATTCCAGAGCAGATTGTCAATGGGCAGGTGATTGGAGAAAACTTTGGTTACAGAGACACAGTGGTTTACCAGTGCAATTCTGGATTCAGGCTCATTGGCTCCTCAGTGCGGATCTGCCAGCAGGATCACAAATGGTCTGGTCATCTCCCAGTTTGTATCTGTAAGTACTTCAGTACACCAAGAGAAAACTCTGGCTGAATGCTATTGTTGCTGAAAGATTTATTCATGTGACTGTTCATTTATTTATTTGTGTTATTAAAATTGCATGGACTGACCTTGTGCGCTTGCGATTAAAAATAAATAAATAGATAAATAAAACACTACAAATGTTCAGGTATTTGTAATGTCTTACCGTAGATACCACTGCTCTGATGAATCACAGCTGCTGGAAAGTGTTACGATTTCCACTTCTTGTTTTTTTAATAAAATGAGCATCAGACACAGAAATGTATTTGCAACTGATTTTCGGCCTTGATTCAAATAATTTAATTAGTACAAATATTTCACATCGGAACATAAATTATTCAGTAGACATAACCTGAACTCTAAACTTTCTCACCACCTGAGGTCGGTGGTAAATGCATGGTCTCACAATCCTGTGATGAAAATATTGGCTTGCAGGAACTTGCTATTTACTTTTCCCGGTTAAGAGCATGTCCTGATTTCTTATTCCCTTCTGTCCCCTGAGGTCAATTATCTGTTAATGATATTCCTTTCATAAGTGTCGCTGAACATAGCCTATAGATCACTTTAATCAAATTTTCTCTCCCTTCATTATTCTGTTGCTCTTTCCTCATATTTTACCGTTTTGTTCAATCTTTGCCCTCATCTCTTGTATTCCTTTATGTTTCTATGTTCATCGCTCTGCTGCTTCAAACCTCACGCTCGTGTTTTACGTCTGGAACATGTCAACATCAGCTGTCACTTGTGGTCATCCTGGTAGTCCTATCTATGGCCGCACTGTAGGTGATGGATTCAACTACAACGACATAGTGCATTTCTCCTGCAACAAAGGCTACACCTTGGAGGGACCCTCAACAGCACAGTGTCAGGCCAACCGACAGTGGAGCCAGCAGCCACCGACATGCAGAGGTATGGTCAAGACACAGAATCACTGCAGCAACGATAAATCATTGCCAGTGGAACTGTCTTTAGGCATCAGATACTGTAGATACAAATATATGCTGACAGCTGAACTAAAACGCTGCATGTCTAAGCCAGCATATTGAGGTAAGGCCCGTGGTCAATGGCACAGCCTCAGTCAATTTCCAAAGGAATCAGAGGAGGGGATTATTTAAAAAATATGGAACCAGCAGATGGATGAGTTTTGCACAATATTCACATTCAAGGTTTTGTATGTATCAATGTGCCTAAGGCTTTTTTGAATTTCAGTGTTTCATATGGTCTAAATATAGGGATTTGGGGTTTGCTGCAGTAATCACTCATGATGTCTGCAGTTGTTTTGACCTCATGTACCTTGCTAGTGAAATGGCTGTTAAACTCTTATTTCATGATTGTTAGCTCATTTGTTTTTTCCTACCAAACTGAACATTTGTGCAAGTTATCCAAAATTACACTGCTGATCGCAAAAACCTTTTTCCAACGTTTGTGTTTTTTTTCAATCGTCATTGAAAACTTTAAAGTGTCATGTTTTGTAATAGCAGATCAAACTCATACTGTCGGCCTCTTGCTATCATTGCCACAATGCAGAGGAGAGACAGAAACAAGGAAATATAGCCATTTTTACTACAGATGTTTGGGGTCTCAAAGCTTTCTACTCTTCGGAACTATCTAATGTTTTGTTGTCGGTTTTTTTTTTTAATTTCTAAAGGAGATAAGTATAATAAATTACATTATCGCTATAAGTAAGAATTTGCTGTTTTCATCATAAACCCCTTCGATCCAATTCTGCTGTACAGAGCAAGCTATAAGTTGAGTGGCAAGTTGGCAAAGAGGAGAGTTTTGGAAAAGAATAGACCGACTCTTTTGTTGGTGCTTTGTGATGGTTCAGGGATCACAATGACCACAAGAATTTAGAAGCCAGCAGATGCACTGTATCATGGTCATTGAGGGATCAAAAGCCAGTGACTGCCAGCATGCAGAGGCACCGGAACACAAACTGAATGGATGGAGTTGGTGCTCACACATCAGTCACTGTTTGTTCTACCGCTTTGGACAGAGAGTTTGGCAGCAGCATGGAACTTTGGCAGTGAGTGAAAGCAGAAAAATGGTAATAATAAGCTTGAAGCACAATGTGTAGAAATGGTTGGGACAATGGCTGATTGTTTTTTGAATTTGCTACCAAATTTGTTTGTCTCATTTGCCTTAAAGCTTTTTATTCATGTCAGATTTATATGGCAATTAAAAAGGGTGAATAGGGTTATAAGGGACTGTCCACTTTTAATCAAAAAGTTTAATAAATTAGCCGTTCAAAATGCATGTTAATGAAATGTAATATGTTAAATGGGCTATTATTATGCTGCTACCTTTGCTACCTAGTGGGACATAGCGAGAGTTGCCAGACTTTGCCTGTTTAAAAATATCCTTCCTTGGCATGAGTATTGTTGGCACTCGGATGTGAGGAGGCACAGTTTCAGTTCTGTGAGTACTGCTGCTGAGACAGACCTGGTAAAAGATCAAAAGAGTAAAATCACATTAAACTGTCATCATGATTCCCTTTGTCATTTTTCATTCTTTCTACAATGTTTCATAGTAAGCCAGCTTTGCCTCACATTTACATTATTGATTTAATTTGATGTTACTCTGAACTTAATTTCACCCTTATTGTCTTTTAGCTGAAAACCTTGTCAGCGCTGTGGTTTCAAGAGTAGCTGCTCTGAAAATATATGCTTGTGAAGCTGTGACAGTAGAGGTCCTTTTTGTTTTAGTCCTTTTTTTTCCCAGTTGTTTGGGGTTTTTATAGCAGGAGAGTGCATTGCATGTAATGATTGACAGTGCCAAAAAAAGGTTGGACACATTTGTGTCCCTGTTTTATTATTAATAAACAGAGAAAAATAAAAAAACAGATCAGGTCACATCAACACATCTATTATTATCACTCAAGTGAAAATAATGAGAGGGAGCATTTATGCAAATTGGCTGTGAGTCAAAGAAAACGAACACTACAACCTCCAGTACATTTAGTACTGATCCTCTGCATCATGTAGAGTTAATAAAGCACAGCCCTATAAAACTATTACATGTTCATTTTTTATTTAAATGGAGCCATCAAATTACTAAATTTAATGCACATAGGTATACTGTATGTAAGTACACATGACAATAGCGCAAGTATACTTGTCTACAGTAGATCTAATTCAGGAAAAGCTAATTATGGAAGGCTGTCAAAATATGTATAATGGTTTAACTTAAGGAGGAAAGAGATGAAGGGACAATCATTTCTAAGAAGCAAAAAAAGTCTGTTTCATTATGACAGATTTACATTTTTGATTACTGCTCATTCCATGTCATGTACTGAAATGAGCAGATTGGTGGTGGCATGCATCAGATGATACAGCAAATGATCATTTTAATATCAATTTATTGACATCCATTTCATGTTAGGAAGACCTAGAACCATGCAAAAATCCAAATGGTAAAAACAGTCAGTAAAAAAGCACATATGGGATTAATAAAATGTAAATTGAATTAATCTTTTAAAAACGTAATCAGTAAAAAGTACCAGATGTGTTTTATCAGGGGTAAAAGCCTATAGTGAGTTTAATTGGAAACTTCTTGCATATTATACTACTAATAATAAATATTGTAATACTAATAGTAACAATTATTAACTATATTTATGAATCATTTTTCATCAAATTACTGTACAACCAAAAGTAAATAAGAGTTGGACATAATGAAATAAAAAAAAAAAAAAGGATTCATTCATTTATTTAGTGCCTCGTAAGCCCATGTAGGCAGGGATGCGGTGGGGTTAGAGGTTTCCAATTAAGTTTATGCTCTCCATACCTTGCAATATACAGTTTAACTGGTTGTAGTCAGTATTTTACTGTTTACTGTTAATTATTGGAATACACATGATTGCATAACCAAGTATGTTTTTAATGTCTTTTCCATACAGTGGTGAACTGCACAGATCCTGGCATCCCTGCTAACTCTATCCGTGAGAGCAAAATCGAGCATGGCAACTTTACATTTGGCAGCGTGGTGTTCTATGACTGTAATCCAGGGTATTACCTCTTCGGCTCATCAGTGCTAACCTGTCAACCAGCTGGACACTGGGACAAACCTCTGCCAGAATGCATTGGTATAGTGGCTACTTTCTATGTTTCATTACCCATAAATTGTCAATTTTACTGATTCTCATAACAGAGCAGGCTGTGTGCCTCTGTCTGTCATTGGCCCACTTCAGAATTAAGTGTACCACGTTGGCTCAATGGTATTTACGATATTAATCAGTATTTGTGATGTATGATATTAAAAATGTCAAACTGAGCTGCACACATCTGTAATTTATCTAGCTAGGCACATAAGCCTTGGTTTTAAGAGCCTATGGTCATTAGAATAATATAAAAAAGGTATTTTTCCTGCAGTAAGACCAGATGGGACAACACATCAATTTGCTGTAGAAAGTGATTCACCAGAACCTTGGCTACTTGTCGTTTGAGCAAGATAATGGGAAAAATGAACTTTGAAAGGTCATCTCAAGGTTAAAAGCGTTAGGGCAATACTTTCAGTGCTCCTCAAATAGTCATATTGAATTGATTAACTGGGAGACCTCAACATCCACAATGAACAGCCTTTTATTTTTGCTAAATATTCTGTCCTTCCCTGTTGGATCATATTATTTCCATTTTTACGACTTTATTGAATACAAAGTGGAACATATAGATATTGTCAGTATGATTTAAAATTACACCTTTGGGATCCCAAACCCTGGTAAACTAAGACCTTTGAAAACTTAAGTGTGGTGCTCACGATTGCCAGCAACCTCATATGTGTCAAGGGTTTTTATGGTACAAGTCATTCAATGCTTTTAGAGGGAGCACATGAGTGATGATCAGTGCTTGAGTGGCCTGCGCTTATGCAGCTCCTGGGCCCAATTGGGAGATGGCAAAACTGTCATAGGACATAGTTCAGGCTCAAAACAAAGTTTTTATATGATAACTATATTCATCCATGAACTGTAGTCGTTGATTTCAGACTATATTTCTTCCCTCACAGAAGCACCTGGCTAGTGGTAGTTTCCACTTACTGGAATGACTAACATATTTCCAGTCAAATTATCTGACGCAAACCTTTGCCTTTTGTTGAAATGTGTTGAAATATTGTCAAAAATCCATTAGTGATTAAATAGACACACAGGGATGCCACCCTTTTTTTTTTCTTTTCCACAGCATCAGTAAACATTAGCAGTCATTAATAGAACATTACCTGTCCATATGTGTTCACACTACATAAAGCAGTAGTTTGTTTAAACAGGGATTATATTGAGCAACTTTGAGTAAGTTACCACGAATCTCCCCACCTATTTTTTCATGCATCAAAATCTGAAGAATGATTCTTTCTCTTTCCATGCAGAGATTGACTGTGGCCTCCCAGGTTCTCCTCCCCATGGAGTGATGACAGGAGAGAAATTCACCTTTGGCTCTACCGTGCAGTATTTCTGTTCAGGAAATCGGCAGCTCATAGGAGACTCATCACTCACGTGTCAGCTCAATGGACACTGGAGTGGCCCATTGCCCCACTGCTCAGGTAGACACACATACACACATACAGGTAGTTGTCACTTATCATCTGTGTATACATATGCTTGTCTGCAAAATACAATCATCACACACACCGTAAGTCTTTCCCCTTTCTCCTGCCATTTCCTTCTCTGACATCAGCATCAAGTCACACCATTCAGTTACGTTTAATGCATTTTATTTAACTCACACACGATGTAATGTTAAAGAGAAGGCGATATCTTGTTTTTTTTTTGTAATATTGGTGTACATTTTTATTATCATTATTCTTGTAGTGTATACCCACCTAGATATTGTTGGTTTTGTTTGTCCGGGCTGTAAACTATTTATGTAGGACATTAGTGCAATCATCCACACACTACACAGTTTGATTGAATTCTATTTGGGGTGCTGTCACAGCATTATAAGAAATTACTTTTAAAAAATTCAGCACATTCATCTCCTCCCAGAGACACACCACAGAATACACTGTCAACAGCTTTCTTAATGGTTATTTTCAGATTTAGGAGGGAAAAAGCATTGAAATGATTTTTATGGAAAATAATCTTGAAAGCAGTTGAACTTTTCCATGTGCAAAGTATCTCTACAATATGAATAAATTATAAATAAAAACATGAGCAATAGAACACACTGGTATAATATCTGTATGACATGACAGCTGGAACTTCAGGAGAAATGCATAATCATCAGCGCAACTTGTTGTTGTTTTTTCTTTCCTGGGGGGATGTCCAAGTTCATTTTATTTTATTTAGAAACATCCCATTGGGGCGGCGTGGCTCAGGGCAAAGAGCGGTTGTCCATGGAACTGAACATTTCTGGTTAGATTCCCAGCTACTCCTAGCCAGTCGAGGTGTTGTTGAGCAAGTCACTGCTCCCCTGGCGCTGCTCCTTATCTGCCTTCTGCTCATGATTCATCCATGATGGGTTAAATGCAGTGGTCAAGTTGTGCTGTATGTATAACTGAATGTAACAATAAAGGTATTTCTTCTTCTCCTTCACTACATGCCAGAAAAGAAAGGACCATTAATGTTCCCTATTGATGTAAACATTGCAGCATTTCACGATTCATAACAGCCGAGAATGTGCATCATCTGATGTGTCTACATTTGGCTGATGACTTTTCAGAAAGTACACAGATGGTGGGCCAGTGGCAAATAGAGGATGGAATAAACTGGACATAAACCCAGCATGACATGACTGTCAAAGCAGAACTTTTAAATTAGGGTTAACTGGACAATGTATGTTGTACTAGGTTATTCTCGTGGTTAAATTTTCCTCTGTGGCTTAATGTGTAATTCTATAGGGCTAAGTCAGACCTGGGCATTTTACGGTCAGGGGCCACATGTGGCCCTTTGGGCATCCCTTTCCGGCCCTCATGAGGTCAATCAGACCATTCATGACAAAAAATGTATTCATGTTATTCAACTGTGTTGCTTTTCTGTTATTGTTGGTTCAGCCCTCCAGCAGCTTTCAGGCTTCTAATATGGCCCCTTGTAAAATTTGATTGCCCACCCCGGTAAGTGATCATATCTGTAGTAGCAGACCGAGGTGTGGATGAGTGGATGGACTGATAAAAGTGAGCGGAAATCAATACAAATGTGGCTCAGCTGTTCCAATCAGAAAGATGGCAGTTTGATTCCTGCATGCCAAAGTGTCCTTGGGCAAGAGACTGAACCTCAAGTTTCTCCCGACGGCCTGGTTTTTGCTTTGCATGGCTGTTCTGCCGCCATCAGCGTGCATGTGTGATTGGATGAATTAAAGCGTTTTAAAACCATGAGTTGTCAACACACTGTTTGAGTTGAGACCATTTACAATAATACAAATAACATAAAATCTCTCCCAAAGAATGGCATCAAAAGTTTTGTTGCAAAATAGCTATAAGAAAAATGTTTTGTAGGGTGCAAGAATATGAAGCATTTCTGTCAATTTATTTTTGCATTTAGAAAGGGGTTCACTTGGTAAGATTTTAAGAGTGTGCATGCAAATCATTCTACTTCACTTCAGTGGTGGGCTGTTACGACCCTGAGTCAAAGGCTCAGGCAGAGAGTGCCTCCTTTATCCAACCATCATTGAAATAATGTCATCCCTGACACAACTTAGATGGACTGGCGATGCAGTTTTAGCTTTTGATATATATATATATATATATATATTATATTGAGGTCCCCACTTTCCTTTTTTGTTTTAATCTGAAACCCTGAAAAAGAGAGACTAAAAAAGAAAAAACAAAAATCTTACCCAATAATCATCTCTGTCCTACTCCCTCTCATCACATTTAGGCATTCCTGGCCTTTCCTAACCAATCTCTTTAGTGAATGTTCACTTGTTTTGTTCAACTCACTGACCCAGAAGTAATGCTGGCAAAAAGACTTCTTTGACAGTGTTTTTTTTTTTTTTTTCTTTCTTGCTGCTTTAAATAGCATCGTAAGCTTTATATTCACCCTCAATATTTGTATTTACTCAGACAGTGTAAAATCATAAAGGCACTGAGGAAGCTGCAAAAAGCTAAAATCTATCCTCCTTTTAGAGCAAAGTAGAGGGAAGCTGTTGAAATCCTTGTTTCGTACATGTTATGTGATTCTGTATAAAAGTCTGATCTATTAAAAGCTGATATTAATTCCTTTCTCCGAAATTGTAGCCATTTAATCTTATAAAATACCTGATATTACTGTTTAGGACAGTCTTGAGGCGAGGTAGATGGGTAACCCCCGGGAACTGCGGTTGGCCCTCCTCGTCCTCTCAGTCCCATCCTCTCAGTCCAAGGCCAGGGTCCGGATCTCCTCGCGGATGGTGGATGAGCCCTATTGTATAAGAGGTTATTTCATAGCTATGGGGAGCACGGAGAAACAGAGAGAGAGAGACTGTGTCTGCTTTTCCTCCAGAGAGACTCCCATTTATTGGTTATAGTGAGCACCCCATACAAAAAGTGAACAATACATGCATTTGAGAAGCACAGGTTGCAGGTACCCAAGTCCACTGCATGGCGTTGGGATGATTTGATAAAATGATTTAATCAACACCCCACTCTTCTGAAAAAATTATCTGTTAGAAATGTAGATTTCTGTTGTTGTTGTTTTTTTAAATACACAATGCTTTTCTTTAATTTCCCATTTTCAGCCATGGATGAAGCTTTCATGAAATGTCAGAATTATGAAAAGGGCTTGGGATTTTGAAAGTAGCCCTCATGGAATAATAGATGGTGTAGAATTGGAGTTAATGAACCAAAATTATTTCATTAGTTACAGAGAGAAAAAACAAACAGTAGAACATTGTCATATATAGGTTTAATCAGGGAAAATGCAGGTATCTGTACTCAAGTGAAACAGATTGAAAAATATCACAAATGGTTATAATGGAAAAGTTCTTCTTTATCAGTGCTAAGAGGCTTAATGTATTAATAACCATGGAGGAAATTAAAAGTACAACACATCAGCATGTAGTTTATATAACTTCGAGAACTTAATTTGTGATGCAGCAAAGGTAATTGGTGTACAGTAGAGCACACAGTTTCCACAGGCATATTAACCTCAAACTTAGATAGCAATGCAACTGTTCCCAAAATGAAGGCTGAAAATTGCACAATATACACTCGAATATTTCTTGCCTTAAGATTCTCTGTCACATGCCTCTGATGCTTTCCAGTGATTTTAAAATATTATTTGCTGAAATGTTGCACTCAAGATTGATTTATCTTTGAGCAGGAAATTATTAATATACTGTAGCTCGCTAGAATTCTCGGAGTGTATATCACCAATGGCATCAAAATGATTCCATTTATGAATTCCTCAGAAGTCCAGCCCCATATTATCAACACTTCTCATCCATCTCTCTGCACATCCATCTATCCTTCCTCTTATCTGTCCTCCCTTGTTAATTAGTATGAGGGGCCTTAAAAATGCTTGCCAAGCCATTCCCCTTTAGTGCTCATCTGTTGCATGGCTGAGTTGAAGGCCTTATTATTTCTGAATAAAGGAAGAGTGGTGAACACACATTAATTCAGATTCAAACCGAATCCACCACGATCCCAATTAGTGAGATTATAGCTGTCACAGTTCATGCCAAGCCAGGGAGCCTTACCCAAGCGGAAGAGACTAATGAAGGACAGCTGCCATATATATAGTGTATGTGCGCATGCACCCAACTCACAAGGGTAAAACACTTACCATACACTTGTCAGTTCAAGAGCATTTACAGAGAGAGAGACACATATATAGATTTAAGCAATGAGTGCGGCCTGTTACGCAGACACACATGCACGCACCCATTCACACACACACACACAACCCAACAGTACACATGTATGCTGAAATGTGGCCTTCGACACCCAATCTTATCAATGCCAGCTGTCAGCTCTTGACCTGAGAAATTCAATTCTTAGCATGTCTGTGTGTGTGTGTGTGTGTGTGTGTGTGTGTGTGTGTGTGTGTGTGTGTGTGTGTGTGTGTGTGTGTGTGTGTGTGTGTGTGTGTGTGTGTGTGTGTGTGTGTGTG
>CAAKHD010014002.1:166574-192998 GCA_901007705.1 Fistularia tabacaria
ATTAATTCTTAAGAAAGAAAGATATAGAAATATATTAAATAGAAGAGAATTCATTCTTAGCGTGTGTGTGTGTGTGTGTGTGTGTGTGTGTGTGTGTGTGTGTGTGTGTGTGTGTGTGTGTGTGTGTGTGTGTGTGTGTGTGTGTGTGTGTGTGAGCGAGAGAGTATTGTGAGGGTGCAAAAAATTTAAGCTTAATATTTGAGCAGTAAAGCTTTTTCAACACAGCCGCTCTTTGTGCAGCTGTTTGCTGTTCTTTAGGCGGAGCACAGCAGTCAATACGCAGACAATGATGCACAGGGTGTATGCACAGCTCAAGAAACATGACCTGATAGTCAATATACTGCTGCTCAAAAAAAGAAAATCTGTACTGTGCCGTATGGAGAAGTACAACATATACAACAGAGATCATCGATGCCATGCTTACATTGCATTCCTGTCATTTGTTAACTATGTTCCTGTCTCCCTTATTATCACACCCTTGTCTTTTATATTACCATTTTGCCGATATACCCTCAATGGAAAATATTGTTCTTTAACTGATTTGATTTCTCAGAGAGACCAGAGATAAGAGCAGTGTAACAGATGTTTGTTTTTTGTTTTTTTAATGAGGTCTAGCTGTGAAGACAAAGATACGAACATACCTCAGAACCTGGCTCACAGCATGAAATATTTGCTTGTGATGGCGACCTACATGATTCTATATGGCTCTATACCTAACATATTTCTCACGTCCTTTTGTTGCAATGGTCAACCACTATGCAGTCATGATAGGAGCATTGAGTGAAGTCAATGCTGAAAACAGTATCTAAATTGTTTTTGTTGCACGCTCCCCCTTGCACACTCCACCAAAATTGTTTAAACTGCTCGCTCCACCTGTGCAAGACAGGTGGAGCTAGACTCTGAGCACACTGTCAGACAGAAAGGTTGCTCAGTAGATTTGAATATACCAAACCCTCCGCTTATTCCATAATCACTGCATTCCCACCTAACTGTAATTGATGGAACCAAAAAAGAACAGAGGCATTAAATCTCGAGCAGAGTTGAATTAAATCATGGAACTTCTGACCTCATTTGAGGGAATCAAATGTCTATGGATCAAGAAATAGATGTCATCAAGGAGATGATAATGGGCAGTCATCTTGCAGCCCTCAAAAGATATTCCTTTCTTCTTTCAGCAGATGATATAATGACGTGAGTGAATGTGTGCACACGTGTGATACAGGCAGACAGCCGCATGTTCCATATTGCCTGTATTTTTAGCCATCTTGATGTGATGGGTAACAGGGAGATATTTCCAGTTATGTTTGACAAGTGGATGTTTACTGTATTGACATGTCATTAAGCATGTACAACATGATTTGAGCATAAAGATAAAGACAGCAGTTTGTGCCTCCATACTCTTTTTGAGGCACACACTGCATAGGAATGAGGATTAGATGAGATAGAAGTGACATGATATCAATCGAAAATTGATAAAAATCAAAAATTTCACCACAGAACATGCATATGCCTGGAGCGCATCTGTGCGACCGCTACCCCCTCACACGTGTGGTGCCCATAACTAATGCGGGTCACTTTGGTTCACTTACTCTATTTATTCTCGCTTGTGTGTGTGCTATCTATCTTTATATGTTTATGTATATATGTGTATGTGTATATTGTGTATTTTGTGTATATATGTGTATATATGTTTTATGTAGGTATGGGTCTGTGTATGTTAATATGTATGTATACGTGCGTGTGGGCATGTATGCATTTATATATGTGTGCATATATCTTTCCTAACTGTTTTTTTTTCTTTTTTCTTTTCTATTGCTGCAGCTGCAACACCCAAATTTGAATAAAGTATGATCTTATCTTATATGTTCAAACCAAGGGACCCACTTTCAGGTTATCCAGAATTTTCAGTTTCTCCCTCTAACCTCGAATGAATGTGTACGTATTGCAGAACTGCATTCAGGCTATACGCAGTCTAATGTTGCTGTTTGTTTCCCTGAAATCCTTCTAGAGTGCATCTCTTTTACACAACAAAGGACATGAGAGATAATGCAGAATAATGAAAACGCATTTCACATGTGATGACGCACTCGATACGGCATTTTCAAGTGACTCGTTGCTTCCTAATCCAAGACAGGCTTTTCTAATGGGCAGAAAACAGGTATCAAAGCAATATAAAGTACATATGTTGTCGGTTGTTGGCATCGCAACGGTTGCTCATCAGTACATTACATGTTTTTTAACAGTCTTCTGGAGGGCTTTAAAGATGTTTCGTTTTGCATTGCCTCTCCATAATATCGTTATTACTGACAAACGGGCTTTAGAAGAAAGGCCTTATTGTCACATGCAGTAATACATAGAGCACAACATCACCACTGCATTTAACCCCACATGGATGGACAATGAGCAGAAAGCAGCTCAGTAACAGCGCCAGGGGAGCAGTTAGGGGTTCAGCGCCTTGCTCAACAACGCTTCGACAGGCTAGGAGGAACCAGGAATCGAACCAGGAATCAGACCATGAATGTTCGGTTCCAAGGAACTACCGCTCTAACCCCCCAGGCGGCGCAGGGGGTTAGAACATACAGACACCTAAGGCAGATCATCCCCATTGTTTATCTCTCATTGCAGGGGACTCTGCTGGTACCTGTGGGGATCCTGGAACACCTGCTCATGCTAGCAGGGAGGCAGGAAACTTCAAAGTGCGCAGCAAGGTGCGCTTCACCTGTGCAGTGGGACATACACTGTATGGCTCGGCAGAAAGGATCTGTTTTCCTAATGGGACGTGGTCGGGAAGACAGCCATTCTGCAAACGTAAGAGAAACTCTCTTGGGAAAGATAAGAAGTCGGTTATTAAACAAAACAAAAAAAAAACTTGATTCAGGCTACCTCTCACATTTAGCTCCTTGCAGTTACATAAAATTGTGCAAGCTGTATTTTAAAACAAATAGTTGTGTAGTAACCCAAAGGTAGCTGGAACACAAAATATTAAACTGTCAAATTGAAAAAATTACAAACAATACTAGGTCCCAGTTCTCACTATATACAATTCATGTGCAATATGTACGCCTAAATATGTATTCTATGTATGCGTCACAGTCTTCTACGCCTACACACATAATATTGAAAAAAGATTACAAATGCAGTACCCAACCAGATGTATCAGGCACATTCTTGTATTTTCTGCCAGCACATGGGGCTGTGACTAGCTTCCAGAAGGCAACCGAAAGATTCATTAATTCTAGACACCTAAAGCCAAGTTTCTTTTGGATTATGATAAATGAAACATTTGGATTTTGAAGATATTAGCTCGCAGTACACATCCCTACATCTCGCATAAATTACCCTTAGGGGTCAACCGGATATTGAGGCAAATGTTTGAAAGCTTCTGCTCTCCTCTACACACTGTCAGCCAACCTGGCAAAGCGCCATTTTCATATTTAATGTATTAGGCTACTGCATCAGGCCTTCTGAACTACTCTCTGTATTCGTGATTTTCATTTGATCACTTGTTTCTCCATTTCTTCGAGTCCCCCCGATTGCTGTTTTCAGCCAATGTCAGCATTTTTGTCCTGTTTCACCTTCGATTTTATTCCCATAGGCGGCCTGTCACTCCATCTCAGTCCACTTTAACGTCCTTCCTTGCTCTTTCTCACAATCCCTCCATTGTTTGGACTTCTCGCCCAGGTTTACTCATTTCCCTTTGTTACCTTCTTATCACTCAACCCCTATACTGAATTCCTGATTTAAAAAAGGGTTGACATCTTTCCCTTTAAGCTTGGAGGGGGCAGAAATCCACTGAAGCCTGAATGAGTTTGGATGCTACTTGTCTGTGATCTAAATCCCTGTCTTCTGTAAAGACCACCCATCCATTACCCATAGCCATTTGCAGACTGTGGAAAAGGGTCACTGTTGACATTCAGACTATCATCTCACAATACTAGCCCCCGTTTTGTGCATCGCCCCTCATGTCAATCTTTAATTACCAGGAATTAGAGCCAAGGAGCCTCCTATTCTATATCTTTTGGCCTGCGTTTAAAAATGCAGTAATATACAATACCATAGAGTGAGAGGATGATGGTGAATTGTGATGCAGTCAGAGCCTCAGTGACCTGGTTAAATACAGATTGACTGAACTGTATATATTCATGCACGTATGTAAAAACCATGCCTGAACATTCCTCTCCTACAGGAATTTGAATTTGAGATTTCTCAGCCAATTAGGTGAATAGGACTGAATTTCTTGTTTTTTTCTGTTTTAGACTTGATGTAGTGAAAGAGAAAAAAAACTTAAATTCATCCTTTCCTCTGCCCCTACATCCACATGTTGTACCTTGGCATATTCATAAAATGCTGAGGGATACAGCAGTGGGAGACAACAAAAAAAAAACTTCACCTCAAAGAAGAAAGACTTTTTTTCTGCCTCATAAATTACTATTTCGATTTCAATGCCATCAAGTCAAGCTAGGTATGTCATTCTAACACCTCAAATATCCTTTCTGATACCAAACTCCTCCTTAAGTAAAATAATAATCATATACTCTTTCCTTGCATCCCTCAATACGACGCATACATGAATAGTGATATGAGGTAGTGTTTCTATTTATCCTTTTCATACAAGCCCAACTGGGCAAAGAAAGGAAGTATCGGAGAATCAACAGCTAAACAATATTTTTCATTTGATATGGGAAGGAATATATATTTCCACAAGACTCCAATCAACTTGAGACCTTCAGTAGTCATCTTGAAGCCACACTGGTGGCTCCCAACCCTCAGATCATGAATCACTGATATGGAAATTAGAAAACCCATTTATTTTACACCTCTGCCCTTCACCTCCTCTCTTGCATGGCTGATTGCAGCGGTTCAATGTGGGAACCCAGGCACACCTGCTCATGGCCGTATTTCCCGTATGGATGGAACAATCTTCTCACACTCCATAGTCTACTCCTGCATGGAGGGATACTTCCTCTCTGGCTCACCCACGCGCCAGTGTTTGGCCAATGGCACTTGGGCTGGCACAGCTCCAAACTGCACATGTAAGTAATAATACAAACAGTATGTATACAGAAATTCTTGTAGAAATCCTCTTGTCATGGCAACTGGACTTGAATATCTTCACTTGAAAATTCAAGTCCAGTTGCCACGACAAGAAGATTTCGACAAGAATTCACCATGACCTGGATGACTTAGAACCTCCATGGACATATAGCCTGAAATGTGAATGGTCCTGATCTTTGCTTGTCATAGAATGTAGGTAAATAACAACAACACTGCTGTTAATGATTTAGGAGAAGACAAAAAGTTAGGGAACGGTCCCTTACCAGCGTAATGTGTTAAGTCATAGTTGTAAACATCCATTTAGCTTTTCATTGTTTTGAGATAGAGCGAATTTATCTCACCCATTGATCTTAAGTTGGTCATTGAGAGTTACAGAATAAGGAATGAAATTGTTTTGTACGGAAAAACAACATCTAAATATCATGTGAGGGATAAGTACAATAAGACTGGACAAACACGTTAACAAACACCTTAAGAAGCCATAGTGAGTATTTCACTGAAAATCTGTTATATGTGTGTTCTATGCAGTGCTCTCTGAACTATGGAAAATAATGGCACTCATAAAGCCTATAAGATATCAAACAGCCCATAAATCTCTTTCAGCCCCCTCCCTGTGAAGCATCAAACCTTTCAAGCGTAATTGTCTAGAGCTCGGGCAAATGAGCCCTTGTAGTAATTATGAACTGTTTTCAGTATTTCAATTTGCCCTATCAAATGAAAATACACACTGTACTTTCTTTAAAAAGTATTTAATCTCATTTCATTCTTATTCATTTGGTTTGTTATTGAATCCTAAGAAAAGATAAATGGAAGGGCTTCATTTTCAATTTCGAAATGAAATGTGTTTCTGAGGAGATCTCCACTTGGGGAGGAAGAGAGAAAACAGACGTTTAAGCCGAGAGATTTTAAATTACATTCATTATTTATGATCAACCATTCATAAAGACATGTTATCTGACTGGAGAGATTAAAGAAACTGCATTTGAGTACAAACAAAGCCAAAAAAGCTCTGCAGTAGGTAGTTTAACCCACCCAGAACACACATGCTCATCTGCTGGGTAGCAGAAATTTTATGTAGGTGAGGTTTGTGTGTAGCCGGCGGGATACCCAAAGACAACATTCACAAGCCACTGTCTTTTCAACCTGCTGCTCTGCAGGGTTTCTATTTCCCCGTGCTGCAAAACTCCTGAACTTGCTCCTCCAATATCCAATGTGAAAACAACTACTTTATGTTGTAATATTTATTCGTAAAGGTATCTAGCCTGCAAGGCTTGGTAATTCACCACATTTGCTGAAATGAAAGTTAATTGATGTAATTCTATACATCAGATGAAATTAAGTACAGTATCAATGCAGTCCTGCTCATTTGACATGCAGCTTGAGTCAAAGCTATAGAAACGGCACTTATCTGACATTATATGTTTTAACTCATAAACTCTGTGTGAATTAAATTAAAACTAAAAGTAATAACGGTGGCATGCTGCAGCCCAGTCCAGAGTAGTAACATAGTCATAATAACAATAATAAAATCATGATGTAGTACTATAATAATACAGTCATTTTACAAGGGCACCAACAACTGCTTAATTTCTGTGAAATATGTAAGATATATTTCTAAAATTAAGATTTTATAATAGAGACAGCCATTTTAAGATAGCATAGAGTCAAAAATGATTTGCTTAACAGAATGGCAATATTTTGATACCTGACAAATAAATATGTAGTTCAGTGCTGAAGTTTTGGTCTGTCAAGCCTCTCATGTAATTTCCTCTCGTGAGCACCTCCGTGATCAACAACTTCGTTTTGACAGCTATCTCCATTTAGAGCTGTCTGACTATCAAGCTATCAATTACTGTACTTAGGTTGTTCAATTGTTAACCGTGGGTTTTTAAGCTGTCATTCATCTGCCACCTAGCTTAGTTTCTAGGAACCTACTTCACAAAACTAGTTGTATTTCAGTGTAACTATGGTGGCGTGGCTAAGTGCCACCACTGAGTTCTGTGGCTATGTATCTTGAGGTTGGTACTGCAAGAGATAAATATAGAGTTTTCTTTTCGACAAAATAAATTTGCCGTAGGAGTATAATGGAATGTGAAGTGCATCGGCAAGAAAATCCAAGCGACCGTAAGATTCAAATGACTGCACCTGAAATTTAGATGAAATGGAAAAACATACACTTATGAGCAAAAGAAAAAAAAGGATCTTTCCATAAAATATGGAGAAAAATTTTTTTGATTGTTATCAGTAAAAACAATCTGTCAGGAGAAATGTCAGTGTGGGGACCAAGCCCTCTTCTCCGGTGACGATTCTCTCACATATTCAGTGTGATCATTGAGTAGATTAGCGACTGACATCCAAGATGATCATTACACCTGCAATTTGCTCTCTTGAGATTCCACAAGAAAATACTGAGCCCTCCAATGTTGTAAGACTGTAGCTCTGAGCAAACAGCGAGCCAATGACACTTCAGAGTAAATAACAAACACAAACTCTCAAAACAACTTTAAGTTACTGTACAGTGAATACTTTCACTCAATGCATCTTAACAGTTACATTGTACCCTCTCAGCAAAAGACGTATTTTCATGGTGTTGAGGGTGAGCGCATGTAATCCTTTGATATGTATGATACATTTTTGAAAAATATGTTTGATTCATTTGATTGTGACTTTCTTTTGTTGTTTATTTCGTTAATCATTGATTTATATTTTTAACAGCTGATTGATTGCTTGTAAATAAAGATATCTGGACACCCATACCAAATAGCTGCATCATAACCGTACTTGTCCAATGATAACAGCTAGTAGATTATTTCATCATTATTCATTAAATTATAATGTATTTGTTATCAAATGTGATGATTTAGCTTATGAATTTCTCAATGATACATGATGAAGTATATTAAGATAAGAATGAATTACGGCCAAATAATTTCATTGTGACCATAATCCTGAGCCCATATTGTTTTGAAACCACATCATGAGGCTGGCATATGCAGTCAGCTGCAAATACAACATTACAACCTGAATCAATATCCATGCGTAAGAGAGCATTCTTCTTCAAAGCAGCCTTCTTTTGGGTCTCAATAACAAACGTGTAAAGTTGAATCTGAAAAAGAACATGAAAGGGAAAAACTGCACTCAAAACAAAGGTGCGATGCTAGTGCAGGATCAAAATGTCTGATGGACAAACTGACTGATGTACTAACAGACTCTGACCAAATGAATATATGGGAAAAATGCAAAGCGACACACCACTATGGCTAGTAAATAATTAGTTTGAACCTCACCGTGGTTCTGGAAAAAGAATAGTGATATGGTCTGTCCCTCATCGGGGTCCCTTACACTCTTCCCATTCCATTCTTACTGTGTCTGAGGTATTTTATTCTGGGGCAAAGAGGTGGATCAAGTGATGACACGGACATCCTTGGAGCCACACCACTGGCAAGACTATAAAAGAAGCCCTGTAACATGAGTCAAAATTTTATAGACGTGAAATGCATTCGTCTTAACTTGGGTGCAATTTAATCATCTAATATTTGAAATTGGGCACAGGCATTCCCGAGGGAAAGTGGTGAAGAATCCCTGCATGTTGCCTACTTAGAGAATCAAGAACACCAAAAAGCCACGCACTCCATTTAGAACCTCTTTCATCCTTTGGACGTCTGCAGTACTTAGTTAAAATTTGATTTATTTGGAGTTTCCACTCTCTCCCTGTCATTATTCCGACTTAATTTGTTCGCATCTTAGTTTTTATGTGTAATGAAAAAAGAGAATTTAGACAAACAGAGATAATGCCATTGCTTATCTGATGTCAGTACCTCTAACTCTCTTAGCTACCCTTTCAGGTTGGTCTTATCTCAACATGGTAGATATTTCCAAATGTTGCAGACCTTGGCAGTGCTCTTAAAATGCCTAAACAAGAGTTAATTTAACAAAGAAGGCTTCAGCAGTGACAGACACATTCATCAAACCTGGCTCTTGTACATGGGCGAAATAGTCAGGAAAGAGGTTGTTGTAAGTAAGTACAAATCAAAGCTGTTAGGTGAAAAAGTCCAATTTAAAAGCAATTAAATAGAGGCTGGCAGCTTACAAGTCCATCGAATAGTATAAGGTTAAGATCTGACATTGCAGTCAGCCAACACAAGGCCATCTGTTTGCAATGTAGGATTTATGCCATGAGATGCAGCCAAGAGTGGGCAAGTAAAAACAAGAGATTTATTAAATATACAGTGACTCCATTAACATTATTTGCTCCCAACATGTTTTTCTACTTGTATTTTCACATCTCCTTGAAACTCAAATAAATGGAAATAAATGAATGAGGTTCCCCTTCTGTTTGAAATGTCAAAATGACAAAAAGTCTTTGGTTTTGGGTCTGGGCCTAAAAAACAAAACAAAGCATTGTTATAGCTATCAGTGTTGCTCTCTCTCATGCCACAAGGGTCCTCCCCAACAAATGCCGTAGAATAGACGGAGAGCAATAATCATAAAAACTCCCTTTAGTTAATAAAATTCACCTATGTTTTGCAAAAAGCTTGAAAAATGCATTGTCGGATGAATGAAACAGACTGTTTTTTTTATTTTATGAACAATTGAATTTTTATTGCTATTTCATTTTAGAATGGACAACATTATTGTGAGTCACTGCATTAGTATGTTATTACTATTTAGCTGTTGAAGTAGCACTAAATCTTGCTACCAGGGTCTGTTTTATACAATGCCATGGCTAAAATGAGTGACCAGGACAGAAAAATCCAAGCAAACAAGTCCATAAACTTTTCAGAGCAATATAATCCCCTTTAAAATACCCATCAACTCTTTACAATCTCTGTAAAAACATTGGTTGTCATGAATGGCAAAGAATTAACATATATTCAGAGATTATTCTACATAAAACACTTGAGAAATGCCTCACCAGACTTATTGGACACAAGTCAGACTTTCTCGTTACGCAACCATTTTAAAGGTATTGATAAGAAAATGAATAGGGAATTTTTTCAATAATAACTGTCACTGAGAACTTTCACTTTGGTTGCTCTCTGGCTCTCTCCCACATTGTCCAAACAGTATTGCTATATACCGTGTGAATAAGATAATAATACTTTATTGATCCCCCATAGGGGAATTTTTTTACGAAATCAACCCTGAAGCCTTTTCAAAGGTGACAATTGGTCGTATTTTTCCTTGAAATGGAAAGGTGATATTTTGCAGTCACGCACAGAACTAATAAGGTTGATGGTATAAAGTGTAACACCCATACCCGTTTCAGGTTTTATTTGTAGGTGTGTTCCATCTCGTGATTTTTGTACATCTCCTTTTACAGAAGATATTGCTCCTCCTAATCCAATTTTTCATTCAGTCTGGTAATTTGAGTCTGTCCAATTCTTCCTTTGACTCATGTATATCTCTCTCCTATTTTCATTTAACCTCAGTATTCTCCTTTGCTATCCATGTCTACCCTATTTTAGTTAAATGTCTTGCTTAATTTCAGCATCTGAGCACTCAACCAACTAGGCTGCAGTTTTTTTTTTTAGCATCTTTATGAAATCACTCTTATCGGTAACCTTGCTGTGAAGCATCAACAAGGTTTCATGTAAATCATTTTTCCAATTAAGCACCGTTGTTATCAACAATTGATCACTAAGATGTGGTGATATTTAAGTTCCTCATGATACAAAGACGTTGCACAAGTCTTATAGAAGAGAATAATTAAATAGGATGACACAACTGTTGTGACTATTATCTGATGCAACAAGTAAATCAACAGGAAGATCATCTGTTGTATTCTTCAGACAAGAAAGAATATGTGCAGAAAGCAGCACTTACTCCAAAGAGCAGTCTGTCCTTTATTGACTGATTGTTTTTGAAATCTGCATTACAACCTCGAGCAGTCACACATTCTGGAAATTCATAATGATACAATGTGGACTAAACAGCAGGTCCCACATTGGACTCAAACTCACAGAGAGACAGGTGTGCTGAGGCGGGGGTGTCTTTTACCAGCATGCCCATTATGATGTCAAAATATGATTTAATAATTTCATAGCAGAGTATCCAATGAAAGCTATTGTATGTATACAAATAGTGTAATAAAACACAATAACATCAAATCCTATAGAAATATGTGATTATATTGTTTTGTTTTAATAGCATATATCAAAAATCATAGTCCCATGGCATTTCATCATTCTAAGGGGTTTGTTTCTGATGCACATGTGCTTTCCCCTGTAAAAACAGTGATCACTTGCGGAGATCCAGGAATTCCTGCAAATGGACTCAGACTCGGTGATGACATCACAGTGGGCCACAATGTGACATTTATGTGCCAGCCAGGTTTTGTGATGATTGGAGGTCACAACAATGTCACAAGGACTTGCACCAACAATAGTACTTGGAGTGGTACCATGCCCGCATGCCAAGGTGAGTGCTGCCCTGAGATGCGCACAGTTGCAATGCATTCGTATCCCA
Source organism: Fistularia tabacaria (assembly GCA_901007705.1). Taxonomy (NCBI): domain Eukaryota; kingdom Metazoa; phylum Chordata; class Actinopteri; order Syngnathiformes; family Fistulariidae; genus Fistularia; species Fistularia tabacaria. The sequence goes on from CAAKHD010014002.1 coordinate 178,098, forward strand.
CACCAAAACTGGATTAAATGTGTTTTTCACCTTGACATCTAAAGACAGGAACATGTAGCTTTGTGAGCAGATGACGTTTTCGTTTTGTCCATCCTTATCCGGACAAAATTGCAGGAAAATGGATTTTTGTAATTCTACGATGAGGGGACACTCACAATACTTTCAAATTGACATATGCAGGTACATGTATTTCTGTGCATGCATGCTTGCATGCATAAACAGGTCTGAATTTTAAGGCTCAAACCAAGAAGCAAACACTCACACAAATATGATGACATGTCATGATGTCACCTATAGAAGATTGCATATGCAGTGACACTGAGCCATCTTCCCATGGCACCTAATAATGAATCCTGAACTATACTTTTCCATCACATCACGGACCACTTTAATTGGACCCTAAAGGACATTCTTCATGAATATTCCCACACAGATTGTTTGGACGTACTCTATCCTTTTAGCTAAATTCAAAGTTGCTAGGTATACCAAAAGGTGAGTTGATGCAACGATTAGCAAGTTGCTTGATAAAATCCCACAGAAACTGTTTGCATGACAAATTAACCAATGCAGCAAAGAGTTAAGGGGAAAAAAGAGAGCTGGAAAGGGAAGAGCTCACTAGGAAAATAGATGGTGTGTATCTTTGTTGCTAAGGAACTCTTCCTAGGCTGCTGCCTCAGTTGCAGAGACTAGAGCTGGTATTGCGTTTGCCTCTTGAGAACTGAAAAAACAAAAACAAATGTAATGCATTAAAGATGTAGCAAAAGAGATAGGTGTCAGACACAAACAAAACTGCAGTTATAAACGGTATAAACAGCAGATTTCCAAAACCCAGTGCTGAATTCTTAGAAATATAGATTTGTAACAATGAATAGGATTTAACCTGTTGATCTTTCTCTCCGTATTGGCATATGGATCCTATAGCCAATGTGAGGAACTTAGCCAATTAAACTTTGAAGCTGAATAATTGAAAACCGCCTAAATTCAAAAAACAAAGATAGCCTCCAAGGCCTTACCGTTATGTCAAGGTATGACCTTCTTTCCCCTGAGATTCCCTATTCAAAGGAGGACAATCTCTACCCCCCTCCCCCCAAAAAACCTCCTGCTTTCAATTCATACATAAACTTTTGTATTGAGCACATCTGCAGCTTCTCGAAACGAAAAATAGTAGCATCATAATTCTGTTATTCTGATCTTCTCTTTCATTCGGCTGTTCCGACAACAAATCCTCTGCATCCTCCTTTTCCTCTGCATCCTCTACTCTCACACCAACTAAGTTAATGTCACCTTCCAGCCCCTCCTTGAAACTCTTTCTTAGTCTTCCTTTAGACCTCGTGCCTGGTAGCTCCACCCTCAGCACCTTTCTACCCAAATATTCAGTCTCTCCTATGTACGTACCCAAACCATCTCAGTTTGGCCTCCCTGACCTTATCTCTAACATATCCAACGTGTGCTCTCCCTCTGATCGACTCATTCCTGATCCTGTCTGTGTCATCCTGATCCTGTCCACCCCACTTGCACACATTTCTTCACCTCTTTTCCACACTCACCTTACTCTCTACTGTTGACCCTTAGTACTTAAAACCCTCCCCCTTCCTCATCTCTATTCCCTGTAGCCTCCCCGTTCCACTTGGATCCCTCTAATTCAAACACAGAAATTCTGTCTTGCTGAGGCTAACCTTCATACGTACATACCTCCAACCCCTGAGATATTCCCAAGGATTCTCCATCTGCTCTCTGCTCTCACTACGGATCACAATGTAATTTGCAAATATCACAGTCAAAGATGATTCCTAACCTCATCTGTCAGCCTGCCCATCACCATGGCAAACATGAAGGGGCTCAGATCTGATCCCTGATGCTGTCCCATCTCCAATTTGAACTCCTCTGTCACATCTACAGCGCACCTTTCCACCATTTTACAGCTCTCATACATATCCTGCATCACTCTAGCATACTTCTATGCCGTTCCAGACTTCCTCATATGGTACCACACTTCCTCTCTCGATACCTTGTCATGTGCTTTTGCTAGATTTAAGGCATGGGGCAGCTCCGTCTGACCTCTTCCTTATCAACATTCTCAAAGTCAATAGTCCATCTGGAGTACTCTTTCTTGGCATGAAACCATACTGCTGCACACAAGTGCTCACCTCTGCCCTCAATCTCGACTAGCATCATAATTCAGATAACAATTCATAATTGTATGAGATGGATCATGGAAATTGAACAAATTCTAATGTTGTGAGCTAATAGACTTTCCAGGTCCTCTTCACCGAGGAAAAATAGCTTTGAGGTATCAAAATGGTTTCTTAAAACTTTACACAGTCCACAAAAGCACATATACAGAAGAATATCTAACTACTGAGTATGCATATAATAGGTCTGAAAAGATGGCAACGGTACAATAATGGGAACGATCCATCCAGTTCTAATGATACTATGGAAATAAGGAGGGTGTCACTTTACCATATGCATTGGTGATGTATATGGTGAGGTGACATATTGCACATAGATTGTTTATATATCAGACTATGATTATATAAGCATGATTTGATGAATGTACTTGGACTTGAGTATGAGTATGCATTCCAGAGACACATTTCAATTTGAAAAGACTTGAGGCACCCTCAAATCACAAATTAATGTCTTCTCAATTTTTCATCAGTGCTTTCCAATCACATTGTCAACTGCTGTAGTCTAGTGGACAAAGTCAACTTAACATATTCTGTTACTAATTCAGGATTTAATTGAATAGTATTGAATAAATGCAAAAGAGATTCGTTCTCTAAGAAAATCTTTTAAAACTGTTCATATCAGCAAGCACTGGCTGCTTCCCGAAACTCAATCTTCAGCACCAACCGATGCAAAATGAACAATACCGCTACACAAATAAATGTTGACGTATACGACTTTCAGCTCCATCAAGGTGAAGATAAATGATTTAGCTTAATTTATTCCAATTGTTTTCCATTCTATAACTGGGTGATACCGGACCATCTGGTCTGCTGCACTGAACCAGAATATTACCATCGATAAATTGATGAAATGGTGTTTTATACTCAGATATAATTGTATCATTGTCTTATTTCGTACAGCCCTACTCACCCCACCTGCATGAACTGTCCAAAAAGTTTAGGACTTCCAAACTGCATCTGAACTGTAATATTTCATTTCCTGTTATTTGTTAATTGTTGGACAAGGCAATAGTCACACAAAAGTTACCCTAGGCAATTTAAGTGGAGAAATAAATATGGATGTATGAAGAAGAAAAAAAGCTCCCAACCTCTCAGCTCTAATCCTTGACAGCCACCACAGTAGCTCAGGCACTGGGCCCCCATACTGCTCTGCTTGATGGGGGTTGTAGGGAGGAGGGCTAACCCTAAGAGCTTAGTTCTCCTCATCACACAAATACTTAAACACCACCATGCATGCAAACAATCACATGGGTGTATAATTACACAACTGTCTCCCATGCATACATACAGAGAAAAGCTTATACTCAATCCCACTGGCTTCCAGCACTGCTACTGCCTGAGTGCTGTCAGCTTGTACTGACCTGTGTGCATTAGTCAGTGAGCCGATGGGTCCCACTGCCTCCTACTCACTCCACTACTTTCACTGTTCCGGTACCATTTTTTTTCTCTCATGGGGTAAATGAAAGGAGGGGGAAAACACATGAAAGGGAGGCATTTGATCACTAAGAAGGCATTTTATACAACAATTTAGCAATACCCCAATGTTGATAGGATGTTAGGGATGAGATGCAGCTATTTCCTGCCTTACCCCCACTTTCTTGCCACTCTTTCCTTTCCCTTGATCGTTTCCCTATGAGCAATAGAGCAGCCCACTGGTAATCAGAGTGTTTTGATCATCTTTCTCATTGACACTGACACAGCAAGAGGTCGTGGAATAAGACTGAGACAATATTTCTGCTCTTGTATCCGTGTTCTGAGAACAGTTAAGCGAGTTGCCATGACATCCACGGCTTCCGTTACGTGTTTTGATATATATGTCATAGGAATATGGGAAAATATTCCAGGGAGGATAAGGGAGAGACAGAGGGGAATGACAGAAGGAAGGGAAGAGAATTTGGGACTAGAAGAGACAAAGGAGTTTTTGCTTGTGCATAATTTGCGCTCTACTGCATTCTTGTCAGTGGTAGTCATATTGCTTATGCGCAGAACACACACACACACACACACACACACACACACACTACTGATGACACATCCTAAGCCTCACCCAGCAAGGATTCAGTTTGAATCCCAGGTTTGGCATGTTCAGCTAAGAGGCACTAATGCTGCTTAGGACTACTTAGGAAAATGGGGACACTCTCAGCTTCTCATTCAGTTTTGCCTGCCACCCGTGCCTTTATTTCCCCCCCCCTTTCATTTTTTTAAGTAATTTCTGATGGAGTGCTTATGAGATTAGTAAGCCTACTCCTTAAATCAGCATAATGTAACTACTTGTACACATGCCTTGACACCCCCTGCTCACCCCCATCTATATATTTTTTTTCTCTTTCCCCCTGCATATTACTGACATACTGTAGTAAAACAAACAACACATTTGTTCTTGCATGCGGGCTTGTTGTGAGTTAATTTCCAAAAGAAATATACATTTTGACACAGGCTTTTATTCATAATCCATCCTGTCCTAAATCTTCGAACAAATTTAGCAACATTTACAACATACCACTGCACTGTGTTCATATGGAAATCTGTTTGGTGCTGCTGCCAATCAAACAAGAACAATACATGGTTCCACCTTGGAGAGGATGTGTGAGTATCCCCTGGTGGTGTGCTCCACATTTACTGTAATTCTCAGTCTGGAGAAATAAAAAAAAAAAAAACTCAAAATAAACTTTAGGGGCAAAGGAAATTGTCAATCATCTGCCTATCACAATGTAAATTGTAGTTTTAACAAAGTTGTTGCAAGTTTTAATTCAGGCCTTCTGTGAAAATAGATTTAAAATGTTTACTGAAAGACTGTTTATTCTGTAGGCCCAACATTGTCCATTGTATTGTCATGAATGCAATGAGCGATTTCTTTTCGTAACAATTTAGATGCATCTGCAAGAGAAATTTAATAAAGGACAGCATGATTTTTTCAGTTCTACTCATTTCTTAATTTCATGCCCCAATATGTTGAAAGAAGGTAAGGGGATGCCCCTACATTTTTACCAGAACAGTGATATCCCAGTTACTTTCCATGTCTAAATGCAATCCCCCAACCACTCTTGTGTTGTGGTACAAGACAACATCCCCCTATCCAAATGATAGATGGGTGCATGAGTGACTGCCCCCCATCAGCTATTTCATCCCACTAATCTGGGTAATTAACACTAAGTGAATCGAGCCCACTGAGTCAGTAAGAGTTCATTGAAAATGTAATGCAAAGAAACGCACATATTTCCTTTCCTGTGTAAAAAAAAAATATTTTGCTATAGTTAGTCTTGCGTATCTTCAGCTTTTTGAAACCAACAATAAACTGCAACGGGGTTCATGTGTGGAGCAGAGATAGCGGGGATTCAGAGGAGAGGCTTTATCTGCTCGCAAGCCTGTGGATGAGGCTCTCCAGATGCTCACTGAGCAACTCACACCACTGGTCTTGCTTCAGTCACCCTCAGCTAAGGGAGAGACAGCTGTTGTTATGATATTCATTAACATCTCGTTTTGAACTTGTCTGGAATATCTGAAAAAGTAATAGTGCAAATAAATGCAGTTGATGTGACGAGTCAGTATGGGACAGAATGTGCGCGGGCTTGGGTCGGGTCGATCTGATATGGGCCTGATCCTCATTTTTTAAAATGTATTTATTTTTTATTCATTGTCATAATGATGTATTTTTACTCTTAATTTTTAACACCTATAGGCAGTGCAATATGAGATGTGTTAAGCCAAGCCAGACTGGTGAATAATATCTGACACTTTAATTGTACTAGATGAATCATCAAATGATCAGTTTTAATATGGCTTTGACCAGGTGTACTATGTGGCTTCAAAAAAAACTGCATGAATTCTCTGCATGCAGAGCTTCTCATTCTTGAATATAATCCATGAAGGCTGCCAGCAAGCATTCTTCAAAGCAAATTCTGCTGTTTCAAGTGAGAAACAGGATCAAATTAGACATTTGATGATTTGCCTTGAAATTTTCTTGTGAAATCACTGGAACTATTTGTCCTCCTTACTCAGATGATAAACCTCATTGTCTCCTCAAGGAACTTTTCAAGAGAAATTAGTTGTGCCTCATTTCATTAAAAAAATATAGAAAAACAACTTCCATCTAATCGTCAAAAGAATGTTTGCATATGTTGCGAATGTGTTTACATCGACATATGTGTGTAAATAGTCTGTACTTTAACAGAATTGGGGGATTTGTGGATGCAGGGATGGACTTGTTTATTTAAAATCTTTTTGGTATCTAATTTTCCATATATCTGTATGAGAACTCTAGAAAATACGATTTTTTGCTCCTTTTAACGTGTTATACATAACTTGAATAAATAAATGCGCAGTGTATGCAGTCTATTTTAGTAACAATGCACCACATTATAACACTGCGATCTAAAATCTTAGCTATGTACTGCAGCTGTCGTGTGTTAATGTGTTCTGAAGTGGTCACCATGTTGGAGGTGTCTAGATAATAAAAGTGTTTCGCATCTAAAAGCGGAGGGAAAGGAGTGAGTAAAATGCATGAAGAAATAAAGGGGAGATAGAAAAACTGAGTTGTTCAGTAGCAAAACCAGCTAAAATGTTTGATGTTTGAGTTCAGAACATGAGTATGAATGGGTTGACTGACATCTCTCTCCTTATTGCCTTCCCCTTTTGAGACTCAGAGCCTTATTTCCAAAAGTTAAATCTGTTAACTGATGAGTAAATATTATCTCATCCAACTGCTATCTGAAGAACTGTGGTGTTAAACATGACCGATTGAGTAACTGGATTTCTAAAGTAAACACTTCAGGGAAGTAAGACACCTGCACCACTTCTGTGTAGTCCAATTTGCAGATAAATTGTTATTGTAAAGTTCTTAAGATAAGGAGGAATTTGGGAAATGATGGGGTGTAGAGAGTGTATAGTAGTGATGTAATACAACACTCATGATTTATTCACATGCCTAAAGCCCATCCTTGATCCCCACAGGTTCATATGTAGCTGTTTTAGGGTGATTTCTATTATATAACCATGCTATCACTGTTTCACTGAAGCAAAACTTATTCCAACCAAAACTTAATTTATGCCAAACCAAAGTGGCAGAAATTTCCAAATTTAAAAACCAACTAGGTTTCATCCAATTACAGTTGACATTATGTTGTACTTAAGCACCTGTTTTCACTTAAACTATCAAGGTCTTTGTTTGAACTTTCAAATCCAGATTTTAAGGATGATTCAGGCAAGGTAATATTCTTTTTCCAAACGTGTTCTATATGCTCTGTATGTATGTCTTAAAACATTGAATATGAAAAATCTCCCACAGGAGTTGGGTTTGTGTAAGAGTTTAACAAACATGCTAATTCAGGATATTTTATTTATTTATTGGAAATTATTTGAAAATAAGACATATTTTTAGTCCTAAAAATTAGTTCATTCTTATTACAATGTTTTAGTTTAGGCCTAATGTACTTCTGCTGTTTATACTGGAATCATTGAGCGCTTATTAGGCAAACAGCTCTGCATTTATTCATTGTTAACTGCTTTTATTTAACAATTTGCATTTTTGCTAAGACGCACTGAATGTGGCACAGCTCTTTCTACAAAATGTAACACAACCTTTGATTTGTTTAAGCTGCACAAAAACTCCACATCTGTAAACAGCTCTTCAGTTGGAAGTATATGGTGCAAATTTACTTTTAATGAAATGTTTTGATAGCAAAATCATTACTTTTTCAGTAAATGACAAAATTTATGAAATGCCTATGCTACTTGTACAACAAATTACCCACACTCTTTGTAAGAGGATTCTGTCTGTGCAATAGGTTTAGTTATCAGTTCTGGGTTTGCCAGAATCATCGAAATATATGTAGAAAAAATACATATGTTTTAAAAACCTGACTTATTCACACTCATTGTAACAAACAGGGAAATAAAAAAACTCTAATTTAGTGTCATACTCACAATTGTCAAGCTCACAAATTCCACATATAAAACTTAGAATATTTTGTATATTACTAACATTTTTATTGTATGCTAAAGGGGACAGAGAAAGAGGGTGAGTGTCAAAGTATGCTTGTGTGTGGCGTTAATGTGCTGACCTGCGTTTAACCCAAAATATTTTATTTGAATCATTTGAAAAAAAAAATTCCCATGTAGTCCCGTCATTTTTGAATTCTCAGGTTGAACTATATATTTCAATCATCAGATCCCTTTTGTTTAAATTACCATTGTTGGATCTTCACACCTTTGAAGTCATGTTCGTTGACTCAGTCTTCAGTGGAAAGGTCATGAAAATAGATTGTCGTCCCGCAAGCTCACAATGAACGTGTCTTTTACTGTGTCAACAGTGGTGATGTGTCCTACACCCCCACCCATTCCTAACGGCTTCCTGGAGGGCTCCTTCGTGGAGTGGGGTACCAGCATAAGCTACAGCTGTCTGTCTGGCTATGAGCTGTCCTTTCCTGCTGTCCTCACCTGCACAGGAAAGGGAACATGGAGTGGAGATCTGCCTCAGTGTTTGCGTGAGTCATCCTCTCATCCATTCATTATAACGATAGAAACGGCTATCTTAAAAGTAAGAGGTTTGGAGGGCTGACCCAAGTCTTTGTGACATTTCTGTTGTATTTTAACACGTGTTTATTTTTTCAATTAAGTATTTTGGATTTTGTTTCTTTTCTAAAAAATTATGAGGATGTGAAATTATTTTCTTCTCATTCCTTTCTCTCGTGAATTTATAGTATATCATTTGGAAGTCAAAATAAAATTCCAATTTGATTCACCGAGGCCGTGCTCTGTATTAGATATGTAAATGAGGGAATGATCATCCAGTCAGACAGGGTCGTATTATTGAAGAAATGTCTTGTCTTTCTTTTCAACACAGCAGGTCTTTTGGAAAAAGTACTTCCCAGCCATCATTTTGTTTTATTTTCTTGGATGATTCTGAATCCCTGTGAAGGCTATCCAAAGTTAATTAAATTAGTGAAATTCATGAATAAGTCATGGCATTTTAGTACAAGGGTCTCTTCAAGAGAGCTGAATAATCAGCTATTTAGAAAAAATTAACACAGACCAGGGAGCATGTTAAGACACAACGCCCTTTGTCTGTTCTTGTTATTTGACCACAATTATCAGGCAAAATTGACAAACGTTTTGCAGGAATTATGCATTTTATTATGGAGTCATTAAAACATGATCACATAAGCTGATAACCTAAAACAATGAATGAGATTCCGATTCAACTAATGGCCCGTTAACGCCAAAAGTACAAACTGCTTGGTTTGTTAATAAAGATGATCTCAACATAGCCACGGATGAAGCGTCCTCAGGACATTAGGATCTTCTAATAATTACATTGTAAATGTAATAAAAATCAGGGGGGATGCAAATAACAGCTTAATTAGTTTTTTCAATGTTTTCAGTGATCATTCTTGCATCAGAGTGTGATTTCTTACGTACTGTTTTTCCTGAAAGTGTAAAGACGAAGTTGCACAAAAGCAAATCAAACTATTAGAAATATCAATGCCCAATTGGCCTCCATTGTCTACATTTGATGCAGAGTTTACTTACTCATTTTAACAGTTGAATGCAAACATTTTGTGAGGTTTAGCTTATACATGTGTTAATACTATAGAGATAATGTTTGAGCTTACAAGTGTACCTCTGTAGGTCTGCAAATGATTTCATCAATGTGAATCTGTTTTCACACACAAGTAAAAATGCACCACTACAGTCCCTATCGCAGCACATGAACAACTGACAGAGTATCAGACTGGCTGCCCTTGTATCTGTGGGGCTTACATTGTAATCCAGTCTTTGATTCTGACCTTTATATATTGATCTATGCAAAGACGCTAATAATTTGTCAAAGAGGGGAGGAGGAGTGAGAATCAGCTGCCCTCACCTCCCTAGCCTCCTGGCTCTTGTTTATCCACCTACAGACACAAAGACATCCACACACACACACACACACACACACACACACACACACTTAAACACACGGACACACACACACACACACACCCCAAGGGAACTTTAAATATGCCGAGCTTTGTTTGGCCAAAGGCCATTTCTCTTATATGTCCATAAAATAACAGCTTGAAGTGTATGACTGATGTGCATGTCACCTGCTTGGCCTGAATTTTTTTTTTTATTTCAAGAAAGAATGCTGTCTGAATACTAAGGCCATTTGATGAGCAAAAACAATTGTTTTTTTTGAACTGGCCAGATATTTGCATCTCTACGTATATCATTATGTATGAATGTCAACACTAGTCCACTGTCAGGTACCTGTGCTCAACAGGACAGCAAACATTTTTTCTCAGAAAAGATATAACTCTGTATGAAAGGATTTATTTCTGAGATAAGGATATGAACGTTAATGGTTGTCTTCAGCCATCCCTTCAAAGAGTGGATTTTAATCTCCTCTTTTACTAAATATCTATTATGTCAGGGATTTGCAGCGGGAAGCCCCTGTTGGTTCCTGACTCCTAGGATGAGAGCAAGGAAGAACTTATCTCAGTCTCCAGACCTCCGTCTAGTGCATGTCAGGTCCAGAGGAGCAACCTGCCTCATTATTGGCTTTATCCTGCAGTGCTCTGACTGCATGACTCGATTCTGTGACTCTCCCTTTTGCCTCTGCTCTTTAACGCACTGGAAATTTCTAAATCTTCAGCGGTCAACAAATAATCTATAGCAATCAGAATGATTATTTATGAATGATGGATGTATATCCAGTAAAATGTCAAGATGAGGCATTGGAGGACTGTAAAATGTATTTTCCCTTCTAAACCACTCAGACTAAATTATGCCCGTCAATCTGATTAGTTGTCTATAAGCAATAAATCGAAGGACCAGCAGTGATAATCCAATGGAACTGAATCTACTGAGGCAGTTACTGCAGTCCCATTAAAAAGGCAATATCACTGTCGAGCAACAGTGGTAGCAGATGGTTCTGGTAGTTTTATTTTCAGAGCCATGTCAGGGAATTATTAATATTTCACTCACAAATTCAGATTTAAAGTTCAATGCCTTGACCTTACCCTTGACCTCTTTCCTACCACGATGAATAATATGCCCATTCAACACTGTTGATCATTCAAAGACAAAAAGATAAACGAAAAATAATGATAATACAAAACAAAACATCCTCACACAAGGACGCCAGTGTGTCAGGATGCTACATTAATCTCCTGAAGTAAATTAATGAAAAATGTAACAAAACCAATACAATTCAATAATTCCATTGTTGTGGACTTAATAGATTATTCCGAAGGAAAACATTTGACAATGTAAAAAAAAAACAAGAAACCCATCATAATAAAAAGCCAAATTAAAATATTTACAAGACATATGCACCGCAGCAGCGGGAACTTTTGCAAAAACATCCTGCAACCCACACAACAAATCATTTTTGAATTAGAAGCTGAAAAGTCTGGTGGAGACTGCATTCAAACGATTAGTTGCAGCAGTATTTCTACATATTATGATATTAAAAAACAAAGCTCTCATTAAAATATGGAAGAAGTAATTTTGAAACAGCCTGTAATTTATTTTTACTGTAATTTATTGCTGCATGAATAACGACTGTAAAATGCGCAACATCTGTGTTGAATTTAATGAATCTCAGTTGATGAAATTAACAATATTGTAATTTTATACCACCTCTATCCTGACAGCAAAGTTCTGCGGAGATCCAGGTATGCCTGCGAAGGGCCGGAGAGAAGGGCACAGTTTTATCTTCAAGTCAGAGGTGACATTTAGCTGCAGCGTACCCTACATTTTGGTTGGATCAAGAACACGGATTTGCCAGGATGACGGCACCTGGAGTGGCTCTCAGCCTCGCTGTATAGGTACTTGGAAGGAGCTTGAACTGCAGTGCTTATACCGCACACAGAAGATTTTATTTTAGATTGTGATTCCCTTTTATTTTATATTTTTCCTTAGGTGACTGAAACTTAGATCATCAAATATAATTCCATTTGTGATAAAACATCAGAGGACGTGGCTGTTTCATATCTATATTTCTAAGATAGGGAAGATTGTTTAGTTTGCTACAAAGCCATTACAGTAATTCTCTGGTATATGGTGCACAGGGAGAAAAACAGCTTCCATTTACGTTGATTTTTTTGATCTTGATTTTTTTTTTTTTTCCTCCAGAGCCGACGAGCACAACCTGTGAAAATCCAGGGACACCTGAGAATGGCTTCATGAATTATACAACTGGCTTTAAGGTAAACTGAGAAAGAGGCAACAATTGCCAATGTAAACGGATTGAATGTTCTCCACTAAATTCATGCCAAAGGGTGTTTATTTAAATAGACCCAGGAAATTAATCCACCAATCAGCTGGCATAGCTGACATTGATGGGTCTTTTTGTTTGTTTTCATTTTTTTTTTTCTAATTCATAATAACATAAAGTGATTGGTTTCATCTAAGGATAAAATTTATTTATAGACAAACATTAATATATATATATAGAAAACCTCACTCTAAAAATAAAACACAATATTTATTTGTTTTGACATAACTGTAGCGAGCCAACAAATTATGGGGAAACAAAATGAGATGCAACAAATACGATGCCTGGTTTAATTTGTGGTGAGTGTTGGTGTTAAAAATGTTTGAATCATACATCATTACCTTTGCAGATTCGAGAGTGAGAATCTCGATGATTTTCGAGAAATACTTTTGTTGTTGGTCTACACCACCATCTTTGAAACATTAAATGACAATGTTCATTCCCCACTCATTTATATACAGTGGGGACATGTAGAAGTCGGGATGGCTGGGGTTTCATTAAATCATAGCACACAAACATGTCTGATTTCTGTTTTCTCCTATCTGGTTATTCCGCTGCATAAAGTTCTATGTGGTGCTACACTTCACTAATCGTCACTAAATTCAGCTCAGCAGCCCATCTCTCAATCCTTGGTGTGTGTGAAGCTGCTGAGCTGTTGTGCCTCAGAGGCAGACTTAGATGAATGTGAACAAGAAAAACCAAATCAAAGTACCATTCAAGGGTTGCAACTTTACTGTGTTACCTATACGTTGTACTTTTTCAAATAGACAGTTTCCAATGGACTTTTCATGTAGAACCATCAGTTATTCCTTGAAGTGAGGATATGTCGGTGCCAAGAGGTGACAGTGATGCATATATTTATCCAAGGTGCCTGGACAGAAAAGGCCCATTATTATTTCTACTACAGTGCGTCTGTTTGTATGCAATTGTGTTTGTTTTGTTTGTGTGTGTGTGTGCGTGTGTGTGTGTGTGTGTGTGGGAGGGGTTGCATGTTTGTGTGTTTGTGTGTGCAAGTGCCCTTGTGTCTATAAAGCACCCAATGCTTAAATGTTAAAAGTAATTATATTATGACTGTTGATGTTTGCCCTGCAGCTCTCTCAAAATAAGTTAAGGCAGTATATGTGATTTTGTTTCCCTTCCCACTTCTTTTAGAGTGTCACTTACATGATATGTGGAAACAATTTCTCCACCGTATTCAATGGAAATTTGAAATCCAATTCAAATGAAAGCGGACATGTTTTACTGTTCGGATTACTGCTTTAAGCGTCTGCAGGCTTGCATTTTTCTGCATTATTGAACACCCTTACCAATGACTTAACAGTGACAAATGGGATAATCCTGTATCAGTGCTGCCTTCCAACAGCTGTACACGAATTGTAAGTGAACTTTAGTGTAGTCCATTTATATCACAACATCATTTTGCTGGTCTTTTCTTTGGTAGTTTGTATGTTTGTTTTTAATTTTCTCCCCAAAACCTTCATGGGACTTCTCGAAATATAGATAATCGTTGTAAAAATAGGTTTCAAAATACATAAGATGAAGCTTTTCTGTTTGCTGCAGAGAACATATTAGCATTTCCATCAGCGTGTTGACTCTCCTCTTTGTGTGCTGACTGACTGTGGCCAGGTGGGCAGTAGAGTGGACTTCCAGTGCCAACAGGGACATATACTGCAGGGTTCCACCACTCGCCTGTGTTTGCCAGATCTCACCTGGAGTGGCATCCAGCCCACCTGTGTCCGTAAGTACTTGCACTTTATACTAGGTATATTTTCATGTCACTCTTGCTATGTCTTTCTTTTTTACTGTCTTTCTGACATCTTGTCACTTCATCTGCAGTGTTTTCACTCAAAAAAACTTTCACTGTCTATACTTCCCCTTTAGTATATCATCTTTCATTCACTGGTAACCTTTGCGACACCCTTAAGTTGCCACTTACATCTCAATCAACCTGCCAGTTCGGACTTAATGTGAGTGAGTTTTTGCCTGTGATTTCTGTCATTCTGTTTGAACTACCTGAACTGTCACCCAACATCAAAACAGGGTCATGTAGTTGCTGAGCCAACTGCTTTTCAAAAATTGTGATTCAATCCTGCATTTGAGCAGGACCCCTGTCAATTGCCAGAAGCTCTCAATTAGTATTCCTAATTTGGCTTTTACAGTAGTCTGCTTTTTACTATGCAACAGAACAAGCGGCAAAGCTCTGTGATGGTAAGGGTTTCAAATGATGTCTAGAAGTCTTAATTTCATCACTGCCCGAAGATACAACGCCCACTCGAATTTCCTGGAGACATGTGTGCTGGGGGAGCAGCCAGATTGTATAGCCCAAAATTAACTCTCAGCGTGATCCACTCCAAAGCATGATTTATTCTGTATGTGTGTGCGTGTGTGTGTGTGTGTGTGTGTGTGTGTGTGTGTGCGCGCGTGGGTGTGATCGTGAGGGAGTGTATCTGT
>CAAKHD010014002.1:193235-206072 GCA_901007705.1 Fistularia tabacaria
CAACCAGACTAATGACTTGAGCTGTTGGCTTTTCAGCAGAAACACAGATGTCCTTTTTCTTAAGAATAGCATAATTTCACTGGTCATTTTGTGTGTGTGTGCGTGTGTGTGTGTGTGTGTGTGTGTGTGTGTGTGTGTGTGTGTGTGTGTGTGTGTGTGTGTGAGTGTCTCTTTGCGGTCGCACCCAGTGCAAATGTCAATGAATTGTATCAGTAGTAGTATTGGTGAGATATCATGACAAAAGAGAACTTGTATATACTGTACGTATAGTTCCTCATAACGCTATGAAGGCCAATTTGAGTTTCCAACCAACATAGTAATGACATTTTACAAGAATTAAGACAAATTAGGTTTTGTCCTTTTCAAGGACAATAAGAACTTGTCAGGTTGAAAATAGTCGTAATAGTATCAGCACGTGACACAACATTGCGCACAAAATACTCCTCTACGAGACTGTAGAATTGTGAGTGTGTGCATGCTTTTGTAGGCATGATAGTAGTAATAGTAGTAGTAGTAGTAGTGAGTAGGAGTGTAATTGTGAGGTTAGGGGAAAAATATCTTAAATAGTAATATTTACTGTTCTCTGAATCCCTGGATAAGTGTCGTCCTGAATGTATAATAAGTCGTAGTATAATACTGATTTATCATGTTGAGGCGCAGAGCTCGTCAAACTGATTGATATTGTTGATATTGTGGTTGATACTCCAATTTGCTCCCTTTATGAAAGAAATTATACAGATGCTGCTTATAGCTATATCCACTTATTCCTATCATAATAAACACCCTTCATTTTCACCAATTCATGATATTTTTTATAGTTGCAAATTGGAATCACAACCTTAAATATATTTTGGAAGGCAGAAACCCCCAAAAACTTTTCACATTGTAATTTTCATTAAAAAATACGTCTGAACTGATATGAATACTTCCACCATTTTTTTATATGTTTAAGCTTATTCTAGATTGTAATAAACTGCATATCAATCATAACCAGAGAGATACTTTGAAGAAAACTTGAAAAGTATTACCCTGGGTCAAAAACTCTCATGCAAAGAGAGGGGAAAAAATAGGCCTGAGGTCTTCTTGACATATTAAGCTGGATATTTGAATCCTCTTGAGGCAAAATTCATATCTTGGTTGAAACTTTGTAAAGAAAAGGAGAGACCTAAGATGTCTCTGGTTAAAATCCACCACAGCAGGAATGAATACTTTAGGGAGTCTGCCTGTTGAACGCTAATTGCTGTGATTTCACTCGTTGAATCGTCTGCATTTGGGTTCAGGAATACAAAAGTAAACTCAAGAGGTTGAAGGGTCTGCTTCAATGATTTTTGAGGTCAGCGTACGGTACAAAAATACTTTCGCATACATTCAAAATGATTTGTTGATGCAAAGAGCAATGTGACCTTTTTAGTCTCTGAAGCCACTGATGTGCATCACTTCTCTGAGAAAACTCTGGGCCCGGAATGTTGGATCGCCACATCTGTGATGTTTTTATTTATGAAATGCAGCGGTCCCACATACTGCACTGGCAAATTTTTCCAACATCGATGAAGAGGCATAAGTCACAGTACACAAAATGATAGGGTTGCTGGTTTGCAATGGACAGATATAAGCTATCAGTATCCTAAAAGTTTGTCTATTCCCTCAGTTGTCCGTTTACATTAGGATACCACAACACGTGTTGGAAGGTTTCCTCTTAAAACTACCTTTGTTCACACTTGCGAATTTATTTTAATAGAATATTATCATTCCACTGCTGCTAGGTTTTGTCATGGTGTTCGAAGCATAACTAATTGTAGATGGACAAAATGTTTTCACCATCAGTTTTATACCAAAAAAAAATCAAAAGGAGCAGTGATCAGTACTAGGGATGTTTTTAGTTTTCTGTCAAGTTGCAAATTCACGTAACCAAAGGCAAAGAGAAATATGTTGTATATATGAACTGTCAAATAAGTATTTTTTAAAATCACATTAATCACATGAGCGCTGCAGATTAATTCATATTAATCATGATGAATACTAATTCATTATTAATTGTGCAAAAAACTAACAGAGGACGATATACATAGATATATACAATCAGAGGGCCCAATGTTCTGGGAGAGTTTGGCACAAACCAGGCGTCATAGTCTCTGAGGTACTTAAGACAATTCCCTGATCGATGTTTTTCCAGCGTTGATATGGTACTTTAAGCGAAAAGCGCTCAAATGAAAGGAAAAATACGTTCTTGTAACGTATGCAGACAACTTTGTCGGTTCATTGTCCTGTCTTTACTTTTTATTGTGAATTTGATCATCCCATCAAGCGGACGCTATGTTACTGAAAGTTGTCCATCTTGATGAATTTGGTTATACCACTATATAGTGTTGGAGTCTTAATCCGTGCAGGTGAGTGGATTATGGGATTTTGAGTCAAAGTGCTCTGTGTGCGCGTTAATTGGATTTTAAAAAAATTATCAAATTGATCTGGATTATTAGTTAAAACTATTGTTCCGGAAATTTTGCCCTGATGGTCGTGAAAACATAAAAGTCAATAGTATCGAATGTCAAGTTTGTGGTCATCGATGAGAAAATTACAAATTCATAACGTCTGATGTTCATTGTGACGAACAGACTCTGGATGACTGATTTAGTAAATTATGACTCTTGAAAAATAACTGCATAACAAATAAGATACTTCCTCCCGTTCACCATTTGATTTAATATACTACTTCTAAATGAAATCCTTCAAAGGCAACTTTTAGAGAATTTAAGTCAAAAAAAGAAAAAATACCCTAAACATTCTTAGTTTTCGCAAAATATTCCAAAAGTTCCGATTAACATAGGGTCTGCTTGAATGAAAGCCGAAGGAGAAAATTATCCAAATAACTAACAACATTTCAAACTAATTAGATTAAAATTAAATTACATTAAATCAAACTCGGTTAGCATTGTTGTGCAGAGGTTGGCACTTTCGCCTCACAGCAAGAAGGACCCCGGTTTGATTCTGACACCGAAGAGTTTGCATGGTAGAGGTAATGTGTGAATGAATCATAAATCAAATTACGTTATGTCCTTGTTTGCAAATACCTCAAATAAACCAATATTGCATGATTCCATAGGGGGTTATGTGCCAGGAGGTTCATCATGCATTTCTGTTATGTGTCAAATAAGGAAAAACCTTTCCCAGATCACTTGAATGTTGTACATTTCTGTATACCCTCTTGGTATTACTGTGATCCTGTAAACACACCATCACCAGCTGGATTGCATTTAAAGGTATTGCATTTGTCAGCTCTTAACTTTCCTGATATGCTCTGTGTCCAGCAGATGCACTTTTGTTTGCCAGGTTTCTGTTACTCTGCTGAGGCTGCAGCCCTGCAGCAGCTGCTCTCTGGCGCTCATCCATCACCTACGGTGTCTCGAAAAAAATGTATTGATTTTCCCCTGCCCTCATCCTGTCACTGCTCCTGCTACAATTAGAATAGAGAAACTTTGTGTCTGAGGAACCTTCAGTTCTATAACAAGTTCAATATATTCATCAATAAAAGAGTGTTCAATTAGATCAATATTTCTGCACATTGCCTAATGTCATATTAAACAATGTCTTAAAATATTTTGATTAGATTAAGTTACTTTTTTGTTAATCTCTATGTCCAATTTAGGTAACATGTTGTCGGTATAATAAACAACAGCATGACAAAAAAAAAGAAGCAGTTCAACTGATACATGGAAGTATTACACTTTGAATCAAATATCATGCATAACATCGCCATTATTTATTTGCTCTTCATTCATGTTTAGACATAAGGCAGAATATCTTGTTTTGAAAATCCAAAACATAATCAAAGAGATCACAGAATATTTCCAATTCAAATGAAACAATGGCTGAATGTTCACTGTGTATATATATATATATATAGTATTGTTTTTGTTTTATTTTATGTTTACCCATTTTTTACATTCAGCGCGTCAGGCCAATTCACTCTACATTTGGGATGCCTCGACGTAGATACATGGTGGTAAAATTGTTGTTATATATGTATTCCAATATGTGTTCTTTTTTATGACGCTTGGGCAACACAAAGTCATAAATCCTCTGAAATGCCTTTCTCTATGATTAAATGGTCTTCAGTTACTGTGAAGCCACTTAAATGGATTTAAAGTTGAGGCAGACCAATCTGGTTTTGCTCGCTAAGGGAAAAAACTTTGAGGGATTAACAACACAATAGGTGTAATCAATGAAATGGAGGAAAGTCAGAGTTTAATATCACTAAGTCATAATCACGTTAACTTCTCATCAGATAAATGCTTGAGTGTGAATGTGCACGCAATGTTTATTACACCTTAAAGCAAAACGTCCGGTGTCTGAAAACTGAATTCATCTCTGAATGTCAAGACAAGTCAAAGTAAATAATGAGATTTTAGCGCTTAGTGAAACATAGCATCTCCATGAGGTGTACTCTGGTCTTCGCAAATAGTAACTGTAAAATTCGCTGAACAAAGATGTGGACTTGGTATTCTTGTGCTGGGGAGGAGCTACACTAACAGTGCGGTGTCAAAACTTGCGTTCTGATATGCCCTCGTCAGCATTTAAAATCTTCTAAAGTGAAGGCTAATTCCAATGCAAATTAAAATGTCTTTTTAAAGTCATTGTGTCAATCCAAAAAGTTACGCCAACCGGCTAACTTTGGTCTGCCAGTGCAGTTTGTAGCTGAAAAGCCTATCTATCAGCTCTTTCATTAAGCCATTGTGTGAGTCAGTCACTATCTTTCTTTCTGTCTGTCTGTCAAATGATCACATCCTGTCTCTTTGTCTATCTGCAATTCTGAATGAGCATCACATGTTACATGACAGGAAAACACTCAACTGTGCCATTCTCAGATATAAAGTTCCCATGTCAATAAACAAGGTCATCTCAACAGAACTTGATGAGCAACGTGACATCTGCTTGTACATGTCTTCACACTCCATGGTCTGCAAACTCCAGGACTACCCCAGACTTGTGCTGACAATTTGTCATTTTAAGTAGGCTGCACTGACTCGTGCTCAGACAGCGAGAGAGAGAGTAGTTTCTTTCATTATTTATTTATTCGGGTTTCTGAACTTTTCTGCAATATTTCCAAGACTGGACAAGTGGACGTGATTCTCGTTTTTTTGCTTCTTTTCATAAAACTGAACATCTAAAACACAGTAATTAAAATCATATTTTAATGTTATCTATTTATTGAATTCCACTATACGCATTTGTCCGGTTCACCTGTTTCAATCGCGGTATGTATCCTCTTTACATGCACATTAAGAACAATATCATGAGCTCAAAGACCAGTAAGGTGATATATTCAGAACTGACGTCTTCCTCTCCTTGCATGGAGTCGAGAAACTGGGTTTTATCCTGGCATCCTTTTCACACCCGATTGCCACTAATGTCATTAAAACACCATGAAGTACCAATTTGTCACTGTGACTTGCTTACAGCTGTCTACAATTTGGATGCTGGCAGGGTATTCTTTCACTCATAAGCTGCAAAATTATTTTGCTATTCTCACATTATTTTCTACGCTTCTCTTTCTGCATATTTAACCAATCAGTGTTTCAGCTGGTGATTTACATAAATTCTTTTTTATGTCTATTTTATGTGAAAAAGTGTAACCAAATCATTGCTGAAAAGATCCTTATGGTTCCCTTAAAAAAATTCCCAACGCTCCCTACAGTGTTAAACTCAGCTAAAACATAGACACTAATCTTTTTTTTTTTTTTAAATGAAGTCAGTCATTTAGTCGTCCATTTGGTCTTCATTATAATTTTTTTCAGTTTTCACTGTTATGATTTTACAACTGAGTTCAGGCTCAAATTAGCAATGAACCAAAAAGTCCTTGCCGCCATTTGATGTTCAGCTGTATCAATATACTTACACCCACCCATCCACCCATCCTCATATTTTTAATTGTCTTCTCATCTATGTGTCCTGAGAATTAGTGTGCATTCTCTGAAGAATATGTGTGGTCTAATTTTTCGGTGTTTTCGCTTGCACCCCAGCTCACTCCTGCAAGCAACCGCGGAGCCCAGCCAATGCTGATGTGATGGGTCTGGACCTGGCCTCCTACGGTTACACCCTTGTGTACACCTGTCAGCCGGGATTTTTCCTTTCTGGGGGTTCGGAGCATCGCGTCTGCCGCTCTGATGGCAGCTGGACTGGCAAGGTGCCAGTGTGCAGGGGTACGTGACCAGCAGAGGTCTGCAAGGGCAGATGATGGAGAACTTTGTGGCTGTGGAGAGGGTACAGGATAAAATATTCAAGGAAAAGATTTTTGCACTTGGAGTGTGGGTGGAGGAAAAAGGGGCTGCAGTGTGCAGTTGTACTTTCCATGTGTTCAGTGCTGTGTCCTTTTCACTATATCTTTAATTCAGCTCAGCATAGTCTTGATTTGTAAATATCTATGTTGGAAATTAGCCTTTTGAGATCCTAACAAACTCACGGAAAGTTTTTTTTTTTTTACACAATCAGGTCACGATTGAGTAGTAACCCCCTGCTGCTGGGATTCCCTGGCGTGTGCAAGTAGATCTTCATGATATACGTATTTGTGTTTTCATGCAGTCGGGTCCAAACCACATGAGAAAACTGTTAAGCCCATTCCGGGGACACCAAGTCCTAAAGTAAATGGTGAGTACTGAAGATCACAACCTTATCATTTCCAAGTTGTCAGTCCCGAGTCTGTAATTCCAGTGTCACCACCCGGAACTTGAAAGCCTTGTTTCTTGATAGAGTCAAAATTCCCTCAGCTAGAGTCAAATATTCTTACCGGAAATGTCTCACTTTTAAATGTACCTTTGATTAGGAGAAGCGTACAAATGTTTTGCAGTTTTCAGAGCTGAAGTTGTATGCTTGTGAGTGCCAGCCAGCATGTAGAAATGAAAGACAATCAGTTAGCAGATCATATATGTTATTGTTGGTGGTATTTTTTTTTATGCTTTTTTTTTTTTTTTTTGACAAATCCTCTCCAGCCCCTTTTTACGGTAATTTCTTGGTTGACAAAACAGGACTTAATCCTGCGTCACAGGAAGAGGACAAAACAACCACACTCTCCAATTGTAATCACTTAACAATTTGAACATGTTTAAACTAAATTAATGCTTGCAGCTTATTTTGATGGCGGTTGCTCTCCCTCCAATCAAAAGGTTGGCGGTTCAACTCCCTAACCCTCCTGTCTTTATGCCAAAGTGACAAGACACTGAACCACAAGTTGCCTTGTATAGCAGCTCTGTTGCTATCATTCTGTAATCGTTTGTTTTTTAATGGATCAATGCTATCTAGTTTCAAGCGCTTTGAAAACCACTGGGTGTGAAAGTGCGATATAAGTCTAGACCGGTTACTGTTTATTAGAAGTCCTGTCAGAGCAGATTTAACATGAAAAAGAGGTATCTATTACACCCTGCATTGGACTTTTTTTGACATTTATTTTTTATTCAAAATTGATCCTGCGATTTAGCCTTTTTGATTAACTTAAAGCAAGCTAAATGTAATTTTCTATTCTTCTGCCGCTTTGTATCCTAAGAGTAACAAGTATAGATCATCCTGCACTTCTTAAGACAAGCAAGTCATTAGATAGGGACAGGCGATGGAGCAGGTCGCTGTGTCGTAATGAAGATCTAAATCCCTGCTGTGCTGAGTAAACTGAGTAAACCCCTATCCTCGACTCAATGGAGCAGAGTCGCCACGGGTCCATAAAAGGCACAAGGAACGTTTACCATGGGAATTGTATTTTATTGTTATATGGGTGTCATAAAACTTAAGAAAGAAATCCACATTTGTACAACTCCTGGGTAAGAAAAGACTGTGTATGTGCATAAAAAATATTCATTCATATGTGGTGTCGGAGTGATACAAAACTCACTAAATTATTAAATGGATTTTCTCAAACATGTTTGAAATTTTTGTTTAATATCACCAAGCCTTTTCCCTTTGGTTGTGGACGCACGACTTGTGTCAAGGTGTTTCAGACTTTGGCAACACCTCAGTAAATTGCAAATTCAAATATCCTTTTTATCAGCAAACTCCGGCGGTGCGATAACGCTGATCCAATTTCACGTGAAACGATTCAGTACATGACCAGCAGAAATAAAATACTTTCACAAAATAGTTTTGTTTTTATTTATTTATTTATATATTTATTTATTAATTATTTTGGCGCTGGTTTGACGCGCTTTTTTTAATTTAGCTCAGATCCTGAAAATGTACTTGTGAGTTTTATCTCACAAATTCATGAATTATTACTCTACGAAAACAAAGGACTTTTTTTTTCCTCAAATCTTTATTTTGTGTATTATTGATCTTTTTCTGTTGCTTGTGATGAGCACTGGTAGTGGTATTAATAAAAAAAAAACAACATTTAGTTCCCAGCAGATACTGATTAATCTTCGATAATACATGATATTCAAAGGATTCCAACGGCATCTTTTTAAAAAGCTTTCCTTAACGTTCAGTGGGTATATCCAGTTATCTTTTCTGGATGTTTTGGATAATTTTGGATTATGTTTAATGAAGATAGAAAAACAATATTTGGAACATGGTTTTATTCCAATGACAAACAAACATTGCTATCAGCTATGTGATGAGTTGATTGGGCTGTCTATCGATTCCACCAACATTGTACTAAACATATAATAGCTAGTTGTAAATTTTTGATTTTTTATTCTTTTGCATAACTTTGTACATTGACAGAAACATTTTTAACCGGATCATTTACCCCTTTTTTTTGTTTTCTCCAAAGTCCCAGATGATGTCTTTGCTTCTGATTTCGTCTGGAAAGGCTCCTACGATTACAAGGGACAGAAACAGCCGATGACTTTGACAGTCACAAGTTATAATGCCACAACTGGGAAAGTCAATGTAACTTTAACCGACAGCAGCATGGAGTTTCTGCTCTCTGGTGAGTCATTTATAAATCATTTGTCTTCTACTTCCTTTCCCATCTGCCGTCCTTCTCCTCCTCCTGCTACCTTTGTGTGCCACTTCCATTTATGTTGAGTGCGGCTCATGTCAATCAGTCAATCACAAAATGATCTCATGCATGAGATGGGAAATTAAGTATTGGTTTTAAAGACGGATGTATTAGTCTGCATCGACTGGCTGACAAACTGTCCGTTCAAGTGTCACCGCTCTCCTCTCCTCCTCTTTCCCCTCGTTTTCATTTTTCCGGCTTCTCTTCTCCTGCTTCTATGCCTCAGAGGCATTGGCACACTGCTGTCGGTCCTCTATCCAATGCACGCCAATGCGTTATTTCCACAAAGTTTGCCGTAAACATCCACCCAGGCTATGGAACCAAGTGAATACATTTTACCAGTCAAAGACTACTTGTAAGAAATACGTTGGCGACAGTTAAAAACCATGAAAATGGCGAAATTCTAGACAAGTGTCCAATAAAATAAAACGGTGTGATGACAATTCATATGAAAAGGTCAGTTTCAGATGGATCATTATATTCCCCAAAATCGCATCGCTGGCCATTTTTCTCACCCGGGGTCAAATGGCTTGCACTTAATACTTCTTATTTAATTGCCTCAAAGATTTGTGTTATGGACTCTGAGTATATAAACTGGAACTTGACTGAAATTCTAGGTGGTAATTGTGGTTATTTTGTATTCCCCCTGTATTCCCTTCGGCCTCTTTTCTATTTTTAATCATTCTACCCCACTTAAATTGTCTCATCCCTTTATTTGCATCATTTTTCTTTTTGCCTCTTGTCTTTTTCATTGTAGGAGTGTATAAGCGCCAGGAGGCACGGTTAATGCTCCTGCTGTACCAGATGAGAGCACTGGCCCACAGCTCCTTGAGCAGGATTACTGATGAGACCTGGGCAATGGATGGATTTGTGAGTATACAAAGGAATTCAAAGTAGCTGGTCAGTGATCCTTTAAGAATAATCACGAGCCGCTACGATGTTATGTACTTGTTTTGATTATTTGGTTTCATTGGTGGTTTTGCAGGGGCTTTGGGGCTTTAACTGCCTTGGTTTGAAAAATAAATAAATAAATCAAACGTCTCTTTGATATTGCATTTTCCCGACCCCTCTTAATGTGGTCACATTGCAAAACTCCCATTTGAATTTGAAAACATGACAACAAAGGAAAGTCATTATCTATTTTTGTTGGTGTATTTCTATATTGGCTTTGCATCAGTTGTACCGGGGGCTCTTTGTCTACCACCAAAGGGTTTTCTCAGCCAATTTGATGAATAAGCTCAGACACTCACCTGACAGGGGACCCAGAGTGATTGAAAGCACACATTTTTTTTTTCTTGGAAATGAAAGCTTCCCCTGCCTCTAGAATAAACTTCAAGGTCCACTTAATAACCATGCTTGACAGTTAATAGTACACAGATGGGCTATTATTGGGCTAATATTACAAAGCTTTGGAGAGAATGATAAAAAAAAATAATGATAATACATTTTGCTGGTAGATTTTCAAAATATACATGTGCTGTTTTGGTGGATACACTCTACAGTTGAAAATAAATACTTTTTTTTTTTTTTCTTATTAGGTTTCAGCTGAGCCAGAGGGTGGCAGCTACGTGTTTCAAGGATTCATCGAGGGTAAAGACTATGGTCAGTTTGGACTGCAGAGACTCGGTACGTGACTTTTGAGATGCAAAGAGCAGTCTTTCTGCTTTCTGCTGCTGCCTTGTTTCATTCCTGCCCGCATCTGCTTTCAGCTTCACACAGACAAAAATCTCAATATTTTAATTCTATCACAAAAACAACTTGTTTGAATTGGGTGAGCCGTACAGTTCTTTGGCAACACTTAATTAACTTCGTAATTTGCAATTATTTTAAGCAGTAGAAAGACCACTCTCTGAGTGGTACTTAGCTCCCGTTCAGCACAAAGTTTATTATCGGTCTTCACATCATTGTCCTTCATCTCTTCTTCCTCAACATAGCAGTTGTCATCATCTCATGATAGTCTTTAACAAGATTAGCGCAGTTTGCCACGATCTTTATCAGTATGATCATTATGTTTGTCATATTTATCAACCGCCCGCTGCATTTCCTACTCCTCATTACCAAGATTATCTTCATCATTAACAGCGGAATATCCATTGCTCTGCTCTATTATATTCAGCTTCTCTCCAGTGTTTATTAATATTTGTTAACATCTATCATTCCCATGTATTAAACTGTTCAATAAGTATGCTACAGAGTCAAATAAAATGTTTTTATTTTCAGGTTTAAGTGTGAGAGAGAATGTTACACTCACTGACCCCGAAACCAACGCCTCCACCAATAGCAGTTCTGTTGCTGTCGCAATCCTCGTGCCTTTCTTTGCCCTCATCTTTGCAGGACTTGGGTTTTATATCTACAAACAGCGGTATGTAGTCCATCCTGGTAGGGAGTTCAATTAAATCTCAATGATTTTTTATTTCTGTTTGCGTTCTTTGTGAGGAAAAAAAATATAGCGAGATATCAAACCTCAGGCTGAGTTTTCAAAGTTTACCACATATTTGATGTTATAGAAATCTATATTTTTGAAAAGCTGCTACAGTTTAAGCCAAAGGAATTGCGAAGAAAGAATTGCGCCTCATAAAAGATGGTACACTCTGGCCCACTTCCTCGGTGTGCTTTATTGCAGTGTGTTTCCTCATTGGAAACAGTAGATTTCTTTGAGAGGCTTCAAAAGCATGATGCAATATTTTTCAACATGTTAGCGTCCAAACCACATTAGACAGCAGCATACGGCGGCCATTAAAGTCCAATCAGTTGGAATGGAATGGAGTGTAAGGTACTGAGAAGTGAACACGTCTGTACACTGCACAGTGCAAAGCCAGGTATATTTTATCCTGATATAAACTGATGACTCTCCCAATCAGTGTAGACTCATTACCGCAGGTGTTAAAAAATACATAAATAAATAAATATCAGTAAAGTTGAATGGAGCCCCTGCCTCCGACTTCTCTTTGCAACGATAATTACTGCTCAACCCTATGTACCTACGGCAGCCCTTCACACAAAGATAATGTACCGGTCTGGGGAAAAAAAAAGAAGAGAGTAATTGTCATTTTGTCTCTGAACTAACACACACACTCCTCCCTCCCCCTTCCAGGAAAACAGATAAAGCGCAGTACACAGGATGTTCGGTCCATGAGAACAACAATGGACAGGCCACTTTTGAGAACCCTATGTACAACACAAATACAAAAGCTGCTGAGGGAAAAGTCGTCCGCTTTGACCCCAATCTCAACACCATCTGCACCATGGTTTGATATCTGCGGACAGAGGATGTGGGGAAAGAGAGACAATTCCACTTCTCTTTGTTTGCCTAACACGAACATATATAGAGAGAGAAATATTTATAGTTTTCCTGTTTCTGACGATGACACACAAGATTTAGCAGAAACAAAAAGCACACTTTCAGCAACACTTATGGCACTGGCAACGGACCGTGTACAGAAGGTATGGAAGCAAAGAAGAGAGAGGAAGATGAGGCTCCACAACTTTCTAGATCTTCCAGCAGATTGTTGAGAAGTGGTCTTTACACTCTGTGAGTGTAGGTTTATGAGTAAAAGAACCTCTGGTTTATACAGTTTATAGAGTATATTATGCTCTATTGTATAATTTCAGAGGTGTTTCTTCACAATGCCAAATGAGACATTTAAAGTTTTGTTTCAAGCCCAGATCTAGACGCAGTTGTGTTTTTGCCTTAGTCTCACATCAAACCTGATGAGGGTATTTTCTCTGATGAAGATGACAAGCCTCTCAACTGTGAGTCGAACAGTGTGTTCTTCAGAGTCTATTTTACAAACCGTGGGATGTGTGAAGATTGGAAGTTTGAGGAAAAAAAAAAAAAAAAAAAAGAAAAAACAAAT
>CAAKHD010014002.1:206092-249975 GCA_901007705.1 Fistularia tabacaria
CCTGATGAGGGTTTTTTCTCTGTGGAAGAGGAAAAGCCTCTCAACTGTGAGTCGAACAGTGTTTTCTTCAGAGTTTTTTTAAAAACCGTGGGATGTGTGAAGATTGGAAGTTTGAGGAAAAAAAAAAAAAAAAAAAAGGACCTGCCTCTGTTTGATTATTGTTGGTGCTGTTGTCTTTTCAAAATTATACGGTCAATTATACCTCCTAATTGGATGGTCCCTCCACCAGATGAAATACATGGCTAGGGATTTAGTGACTGGAGTGCAGTACAAGTTTTCCATTTAAATTTGGAAAGCCAGGGCTTTTATTGTTACTGTGCAGGTTCTCTAAAAAGAAACCTCTCTTCATGACAGATATAGTCAATATAGAGTTTATTATTAAGTTGTGTGAAATAGATTTGTTTTTGACAGACATTTTGTCTTAACCTATGAGCATTAAAAAAACAGACAACTCTGAGAGTCAAGTCAAGTGATGAAATACTTTTTACGGCATTGTCAAGTGGGGCCACAATTAAATCATCCATCTATTTAACAGTCTTAAGTTATTGAAACAGTTCACAAAACAGATATCTGTAATTATTCCTTTATATTAGGACCTTTATATTCAGTGTTTATTTTCCAGATTAAACATTTCCAGTGAATTAACCCTCGACCAAATCTGTATGCATCAAGCATCTCAAAGTAGGAGTTCAATGTCTAGTTATTTCATGGGCATTAGATAAAGGTTTGTACAAAATAATATGTGGAAGATTGCTGCTTTAGTTAACCAGCGCTTGAGCTCACAAAATTTCAAGCATGTTCAACGTCACCCTGCAGAGAGAAATTAATCCAAACCCTTTATGTTCATGAAAATTGACATGCCTCTGCCTGATTTTGTGTAACTCCGAGACAGACTATATGTACCTCTCAGAAAGTCACCTAATTTGATGTGAAATTTCAATATTTCGCGGGGGAAACAGCAAGCCAATTCATTTTAATTTGTGCTGAACTGCTAGAGTTTTGGTCTCTTCCGCCCCACCATCACACCGGCCCTTCTAGCTACCAATCTGGTTGCATGCCACTGATAAAAAGGTTGCCGGTGCTGATGTGAGTTTGAATAACTTTGTGCACCAAACAGTTAGTCATTGTTGCCAGGTAGCCCAGCATGCTCTGTCCAAATTGGGCCAATTCTTTGACAGTTAAGATATTCTATTGTCTGTGATTTGGTGTCGAGCCACCCTGAAACCTTACTCCACAAATCTTTCGTCACCGCTCCTATTCTGAGATACTTGATCGATATGTGAGACGTTGAACTATTTCATTTGCCCGCGCTGACACAAATGGTTACTTAAATGTCTAACAGGAACAACAGCTGCTGCCAACAAATGTACAATATACATGGAAAAAAAAATTGCACAAACATGAGCCACATCATTATTGTGATATCGTTTTGGTCCATTCATCTATCTGTCATTGACATCATTGCAGTGCCTTGAATACTGTATGGGCATATGTTTTTAAAAGAGATATAACATTGTTGCTTAAGAAAAAAAACAAACCCTTACATACATCAGTGTAATTTTTCCGCCCAGATTGCAGTGATTAAGTTGAGTGATGTCAACTCCGATGGTTCATCTAAGCAAGGGTGCGTCTGAGAAGCAGCTCATTGTTTCAAAATTGTGCATGCTGGCATAAAGGTGATCCAGTACAGCAATGACTGCTATCGTACTTTGTACCACTCTGTTTAATCCTGTCATTGCTTTTACATTTTGTACATTTATACAGTCTTGATACTTGATGCCATTCTGTGGCGAGATGTCTTGTGTTATCAATATGTAATATATTTTGAGAGGTCATATTTCTTATGGATGAGAATTTAAAAATGTATCTAGCAAAGACATTAGAGGGCAAGTCAGTCTCCAATTAGACTCCAGAGTAGAGTAGAATGTTGTGCCACACTGTTATTATCCCACCCAAAAATGGTGTGTATGAATATGTACATAAGACAGAAGTTTTGTAAAGAGATATATTTTTTATGCAAATAAAAGCATTTGTAAGTTATTGAAAATGTGTAAAATTTCAAATGTAAATGTCATGTAAGATCAAAAAGGGTTTTGTATATTTTTTTTCTTTATCAGCAATGTATAAATCCTTAATTTATATATAAAATACACAATAATCAACTCCATTGGTACAACTCTCATTTGTTTATAGTGTGTGATTTAGCCTTATCAGTGAATCTCTCTGTTTTGCTATAGTAATTGCAAAGCAAGCCAAGTATTTGCAGTGCACTTAGTGGAAACCTGAATTATTCAGGCTGCTACTTCTCTGGAGTACCTCCACAGATTTTGTAATGAACTCTCAGACTGTTAAACCCTGTATGGTTTAACGTTAGAACTGATTTGATCTCCAAGAGACAGTCCAGATAGCTAAAGATTCTCAGCATGAAAGCATTGCAGCCAAAAATAATGATTCACAGTATTGCCTTGTGTAAAGAGATATTCGTCCACATTTTTTTACAACACATTCAAAACAAGTGATCCTGCAAATGTTTTCTTTTCCAATGAGAACATGTATCTCGCCTAAGATGGTCATGCTACGGCAGTTGCTGCTGCAAAGCTCCCTCATCTCCGCCTCTTCCGATTTCACTTAGACTGTTTTTTGTGGCACCACACAACTTTAAAAAAATTGTTTGCGCGGCATGTGACATCAAATGAAATGGCAATTGAATTTGTGCAATGGCAATGGACAGGATATGAACATTCAAATTTTGTGCATGAGATAGTATGATTACTGAAAACTGTTTTATTCAAGGTCATGCACATTGAACATTTATGTTGAATGACTCACAGATAAGGGAATTTAAAGAGAGAAAAATGATGGCTCACCATCCATCACTTTGTCAGTTGTATTAAAAAGGTGAATGCCTGCTTCAGACTATGGTACATAAGAAGGTGACAGCTTGTCAGGAAATTATGTAATAGAGTAGGATGAAGCAAACCGCTGCTATCAAAGAAGAGATGATCAGTGAGGCACTGTGACAGATATTACACTCAATAAGGCCACTCAATAAGGAAAATAGTGAACAAGCCTCACAAAAATCAAACCCCATGAATTGACGGACAGAAACTGGTTGGTTTCCAGACTTGGATTTAGCATATACTTTAAAGTCTAAGCCTGGGATTTGTGTATGGATTAGAAATATTTGCCAGAAGGATTTTCCATTGAAGTTACTTTGATGCTTCATCAAGCAGTTTTCACCTAAAGGGCAATGATGTAATATAAGCTGGTTCAAGGCCTGGATGTCAGAATTGCGCTGGGCGTTTGCTCTGTTTGGTATAACCTTCTAAACACTGATGTGACCCTCTGAATTCTTTGAAATTCACAGCATTGCAACATATAGCTTCTGGTCTCTGCTGCAGAGAATCCTCAATGAGCTTGGACGGTGTTCTGCAGCAGGTTTCTGCCACAGTTTGTGGCCACATTACAACTGCTCAGTCCAGATCTGGTGACTGAGCAGGTTAGCGCAGTAAGCTGATTTCACTGTCCTTTTCATAAAGGCATTTGTGGTCTTGTGGCGTGGGCATGTGCCTACTGGAGAAAATCAATTTGCAGAGGTGCATGCGCGGGTACAATGAAGGGATGTTCCTGGCTGCCTCTGATGTTAAGATACCCTGCGGCGTTCCTCCACTTTCATCAAGGGGCTGAATGTGTACTATAAAATCACACCCAGCAACATTTCCAGCCAGCACTATTGACACATTGCATGATAGATGGAAGAAGCACTTGCGGTTTTGTACATTGCACTACTTTTTCTTAGCAGCATAAAATAAAAGACTTATTGATCTGAATGAGTCTTGTTGCTGGAACTCTGTTCTCACTTCTTTCCCAACTTCCAACCATTTTTTTTTTTTGTGTTACAGCAGACAAAGTCAGGTCAGTGGGGTAGGTTTTCTCTCCTAAAGTTTCAAAACCTAATGAGATGTGTGAGCTTCTGTGGGTCTTTGGGTAGTAAAGTGTTCGATTGTCAGTCGACTAACAAGCCTCTTCTAACAGCATTTTCACTCACTAATGAGCCATCTTCAGCCACTCTGCTCTTGTTGGCCAGATGTCCTTAGGCTGTCGGACTGCTTTTGCCAAAGATAGGAAGCTGTTGAGAAAGGAAGACCCTCGTGGACAGAAAATTATTGACGACACTCAATGCAGGTAAAGTTTCCTTAATGGTACATCTTGACAGTCCATCTGTGACAATAAATCTTGTATTTTTATTTTCCCCTTTCAAATAATTTGAACAATGACCCACATTTGAACTGCCGGGTTTCTAAGACTTGAGAATTCCTAATGTTTCAATATATTTTAACAGCTCATAACAGTTGAATCCATATAGACACAATGCACCGGAAAAATGAATGGGATTTAATGTCGCATGGAACATTCTCCGAGAGCAGCACCTGGAAGAGTTATTTGGTTTAATATACCCTATTTAATCTTTAAGTAAATGAATAATGTAAATCCCCCATTACCATTTCAGAAAAAATAAATATTTAACCCACAGTTAAATCACTTGGGCACTGGGGAAATAGCCCCAGATAACGGACATCTCTGCTAGATTTGAACTGAAGGGTGTTAAACTGAGGTCAAATAAGCACCAACAATGAAAGGTGGCGGGAGTGTGTTGTCAGGGCCGGAGGTGGCAGGATCCCATCTGTTTATCCTGTGCACGGAAGCAAAGTTACAATTCTGAAAATTATTCATTATAAGGTAGTTGTCAACCTAAAATATAAACACTTTGATAAATGTGTGACTCCCACTTCTTTTTTTTTTTTTTAGATTTAGGTCAGAATCAGAATCATTTCCTAGCCGGCACACAAAGAATATCTTGCTATTTCCTCCCGCATTTGCAAAAAAAGAAGGTAAAAGAAGTAATTAGCGTTAAAAAAAAAAAGATAATCCAGATGACAAGACTGAATGGTCAATAAAAAGATCAAGGTTCCCTATTCTGAGGGACTTTGACGGAGCAAACCTCAGCCAAGAAGTGTCTCAACACAAACAGCACATTTAGTGTCCCACCCGGGACAATAACACCAGACCGATTCCACACCCATTCTAAAGGATCACCCTATTACTCCCGCTGCGATGGGACTCGAATCATTCCATGATTCATCGGCTCTTTACATAGAGGCAGAAATTTAAATCTGCAAAGCCTTTTGTGAAGACAGTAAGCTGATCGACCAAGGAGGCAATGCTGAAGTTCCAGGCTCCCTTTGACCATGCTAATTAGAGCACTACAGCTTGAGATCTTGACTCTGGAACCACCGATGACATCCTCTTTTTTTTTTTTTGTGACAACAAATTGCTGCCAGCGAAAAGAGCCACTGGGGCCAGGGAAGTGGGGAAATAGTCCTGTACGAAAAGGCAAAGAACAAAATAGTGGAGAGGTGCTTCACTGAAAAGCAAAAGGTCAGGTTTTCTATTAATGTGAAGGAGGCTACAGGACATGATCAACTAACTGAGCCCTCCCCAACCCCCAGATTGTGGAGCGACATCAGCTGGCTGACAATCTGACCTTGATATCCTGCCTGGGAGTCTCTGATGACCAGCTGCTCAGTACTTTCATTCAGATCTTAAACAAGTTCCTGGAGCTATGTAAACCCTCCCCTCTTTTTTCAAACACTCCACAATCATCCTGGTCATATTTCGGTCAGACAGGAAGCAGCAGGTGAGGTAAGAAAGTGAAATCCAAATAGACTGTTAGCTCTCCTCTCCTCATTGCTGCTCTCCACATACAGTAAAAGAGCTCCACCAGCAATGATAACTCGCGCCACAGCTGGGGATCTGCCTGTGAAAATCCTGAAATTTTCAGACCACGCTAAATTTCAGCCTGAGCCAGTATAGTAATTATTCTGCTCTTCCGCATGCTCTTAATGGCTTGTCCTGCGGTGCCGGTAGAACAACCTGGAAATTAGCGCGCTCCTGCTAGACCCACTAACTACACTCAAACTCAAACTAGACTGCAGGAGAAGCCCTTCAAACAATTGCTACCCAGCGAATCATGTATGCTGTGGAGAACTTCAGATTTCTGCCACCTGTCATTTTCCTGGACCTAAAGCCAATGTTCAACATAGACAACCATTATAATGTCGGCCAGGTGTGGAAAGTATGTCCTCCATCATCCTGAAAGTTTTGACATTCATAAGGAGCTCCTGATCCAATTGGATCTGCCATTGTATTTTTTTTTCTAATCACTTTCTGGCTCAAATCAGCCAACAGACAGGAAAGGGTCAGAACACACCTGACTGTCAGGACGACAGACAAAAAGAACTGGCGCTACCCCACCCTCCGTCCAGAACATGCCAGGTCCCAGAAGGAGGGCAGGACACGACCTTCTTCTAACCTTTCCCCCCGCTGCCGGCACGATAGCGCTCTTGTTGCCAAATCAAGCAGGCACACAAACGGTTTCTTTCCATGGTCTTTCACTCAAATCAACAATTAATCAGTCAATGGAATCATGACAAATTCTTATCAAATAAAGCTGCTACGCTGAAAAACAATGTTACAAAACTCCCAGTCATTTTATATTTTATATCATATTATATCATCAATGTGTTTTATAAGCATTAAAATTTTCACCCCTCATAATCGGAAACATATGTCTTTTGGGTATGAAATGTGTTTTTTTGTGGTTTAATGAAGTTGCTTACAACGCAACTGTTGTTACTGCTTAGTGTTCTTTTCCCAGGCTTATTATTTTAATTATACACATTAAGGTGCTTCAAAGTATTTCAATGTTTGTTTCCGTATTTAGTTTTTTATTTTACAGTCTGCACATTATTAAGAGCAAGGAATAAGAGGCAGTAAACAACAATAACACAACACCCATTCTGATCCTTTTAAAACTGATTCAATTTAGATGACACATTTTTGTCGGACATAATATTGACCTGTACAATAAGAACCACACATGGAATATTTGCACTGTACAGAGAAAAAAATGTATACAAAGGAAGGGAAAAAAAGTAGCAAATAAAAATACTAAATGATACATATCAATTGTATAATCTCATGGGATGGAATAAAAGTGTGAGAATTAAATAAAAGATAATCGGAATATGTGACAAGATGCAAATGTGAAGTCTATTTCAGTTGGCAGGACAAGAAGCTGCAGAAAGGTTTTTATGGATTTCAGTCTAATACATAAGGGAACGAGTTGAAAGACTGATGACCGCTGCAGCCTCTCAGTGTCCTGTTTGGATGGGCCACTGTCCCAGACTCTGATGGATGTGATGAGGATGGACTCCAAGATGTAGAAGTTAATCCAAACTGTCTGTTGCACAATAAGTGTCTTCACTTGTCTCCAGAGGAACTTTCCGCTGTCTCTTTTGGTACGGGCTTTATACCTGTGTCATGTGTACAATTCAAGGAAGATGCATGAATGACTCCTCTGCTACAACAATTTTGGTGTTCAAATTGAAGATGAGGGTGTTGGAAGGGGCTCCTAAAGTCACCTCTGCTGTCATAAGAGTGCCTCCTGTCGGTACACAAACTCGTTCACATCCTGGATTAGAGCAATGACAGTTCTGTCATCCTGACAGGAGCTTGTATAGGTGCATCCGTGTGGTTACAGACAGTGGCGGAAGGGTGGGAGAATGTGTTCTGACGTTCACGGGGTGGAGGTGGACTTCCTGTCTGTCAAAAGTTAGCGATCCGGAGAGAGAGGCTCAGGCACAGTCCACTGGGAGAATAAGTATTGGGGAACTCTTGCACAACCGTATTAAATATAAGTGTTCAGGTCTGAAATTGACTATGGCCGAGGATTTGAAGTAAGTAAGAAAAGTTACTGATCAAAAAACAGGAATAGGCTGTGTTGGGAGCGCAGATTTTCTTTCTACATTGAAAAAAAATCAAATTGAAGCTTAACCTGTGTACAGAATATATACTTTAGGAATGTGGATTTTTAATGGGAATAAACTGTGCAGGAATGTGGCGTTACGCTAAACTGCTTATTTGTAGTAGATTAGATGGTACTTTAATAGTATTCTGGTGTGATGGTAATAATGGCATTACAATTAAAATATTCATCTATTTGATTTGCTATACACCCACTCAACCAATCTATATCTATCTATAATGGTTATGAAATGTCTTCTCATAGCAAGTTTTTCCATTAGCATTTAAAACTACATGTAGATGTTAAAAAATTCTTACCAATTACATGCATAGTGCCCATGAAAATAGGCACACTGTAGATATCACAGCCCCAATGCTGATACAAATCACACTTTAATAGGCCACAGGCAATCCCTTTTACAACGCAGGATAACAGCTATTATTTGCTGAACGTATGTAAAACAGTTTATGATTAATATTGAATTTTGGGGGGTTGAAAGCTCCATTTGAACAAAGATTGCTAAGTTGATATTGTGAGTACACACTATTCTACCATAAATCCTATCGAAAATGGAAGAAGAGCTCAGCACTAAATGCTTGATTGGAGGATTTAAATTATCTATACAGCGTGTTTCAAAAATGACGTGTGTGAGGACACTGTAAAGTACCACCATAACATTCCTCTTTATCCTTGTTCTGGTTGCCACGCAATAGAAACTTCACGGGAGGGAGGTTACAAAGGCCAGCCTGGAGCCAGAGCCACATGACCTCAGTGTTCAAGAAACCTGTGGAAACACTGTGCATCATAACTTCAACCTCAAGCTGCCACCACTTGCGATAAGTAGTTATTCCGGCATGTCGTTAAAAGTTTACAAACCAAGCATGTTTAGTCTGACATTTTTTTTTATTATTTTTCCACAGCCAGTTACACTTCTAACTTGTCAGTACCAAATATTTTCAGCTGGACTCCAAACTGTAGCATGAAGGGGAGCCGCTTTTTGGAGGATGAGCCTCACAGAGGATGGCACGGTTTGGTAACCACACCATGCATTATTGTAATTTCACCAGCTCTCAAAGTCTCTATGATGGTAGTCAAAACACTCTCACGCATCCTAAAATTACCCCCCAGGACAATCGAGAAAAGGGGAACACCACAAGAGAATATTGAAGCCCTCTTTCCATTATCTCATTCGTGAGTAATTGGGATTAATAAATGAAAGAGCTCACGTAATATTTATTATAAGGGGGCCAGAACAACTTCATATTTCTGCTTTCCTTTTGTTTTCATCTGCTATCTGTTATTAGAACATGTCAACAAATTAAATCGGCACATATTGCCGCCTCTCTGCTGTCATCTCTGAGTATCTGTTCAGAATCCACTTTCATAAAGTACAAGGCATGCAAAGTGGTGGTGTTGATGCGATCTTTGCATCCCGATGAGAAGATTCATACTCCAACTTTTTGAAGCACTCATGGAGAAGAACTGCTGCAGTTAAAAGCCATGACATTGAGAATGACATTTCGTCTTGTTAACGAAATTTTTTGGGATGATGCACTTTACACCAAGATTATGGCTTTTGTTATAAATCACACAATGATGACATTTCGGGTTTCTTTTCATGCATGAAAAAAAAAAAATTGGAGACATTTCAGTATAGAACTGTTTGGGAGGGGAAAGTGTTGCTAAATGTGATGCTATCTGAGCATGGGATTGAACATATTTGTCCTGAATGGAATATTCACACTAACTTTGGTTGATGTTAATGTGCCACCGTGGGGCCTACAGCACCTTCTCAGAGCTCTCAGCTTAAGATGTCCATTATCCAGGACACAGAGAAAAGTCTTAGCTCTGCATGGCAAGGATTTGTGTCAGCTGAGTGGCAGGTATAAGCACAGCTTTATTTATCTAAGCACTAGTTAGTTTTTCTATTCAGTGTTTGGTGAACCTACCTATGATGGAGAGACAGGGAAAATGGTGTGTGAAGAGCAACTGAGGAGTGAGGTGCAATTTAGTGACGGAGATCTCTGGATTCAACTCAGTGGAGAAAAATAAAAGCTAATTTCCAGGCAGAGGCATAAGTAGGTAAACACAAATCACTTGAGCAGCAAAAGTGAACATGGAGCAAATTTCTGTCCTCACATAATAACTGTTGGAGCATAATTCATGAGGTGAGGAATGTGTGGGCAGACCACGTTCTCCTCAGATGTCACTGATGAATTGATGAATGTCCCACAATGTTTCTGCAGTCTGTCGCCACATCTGTCTAATTCTTCTCTGGATTTTGTCTTTTCGACATGAACAACATTGGAACAACACGTTTCTAATCAAATTTGAACCGAAGTTGCCATGCACTAACACGGGGCAGTCCATCGATCCTTCACAGGGACAGCAGTTCCCTCTTGACTCTTCAGTATGTCTTTTCCGGCTTTAGAGAAAAGTACATGGGAGCTGAGGATTTGTTTACAAAAAAAAATTCCCGCGATACGATTTAACCTTTACATTTTTTTAAAGTGAATTTTTATCTGCTGCCCTGCTTTAAAACTTCCAACCAGCAGCTTATTAGATCTGCTCTGGAATCAAAAAATATGCAGCCATTAAGACCTAAATATGGTTTCAAGAGTATTCACAAATTGTAATTACAGTTCGTTGTCACTCTGTGTACTCATAGTCACATGAGTAAGTGTACAATAATGAGCACGGGTACGTGCTCTGTAAAAACGACTTTCCCACTACTGGAATCAGACTTATTCAAGGTAGCTATTATGCTATTAACAAACAGAGACCAATTATCCAACCTGAATAGGAATGCACAGTGTTTCATTCTCAGAATTACCCATGAGGAGGCACATTGTCCATACAGGTACAAACATAACTAGCTAAAGAAAAAAAACCAAAAATGTATCCTGTAGTTTTTTAATTAGACACTGCAGGTTTTCTTCTTTTATTCCGTCATGGTAATGTTTTTTGTTTTTTTTTTCCCTCCAAAACCATGACTAAAATAATCCATGGTTACAGATTTCCTAATACTCTATCCTATTTTGACGTTGCCCCTTCATCCAACTGATATATTAACACATGCTAACAGTTTAACCATTCGAAATAAATGTGGCTGTAACAAATTACATGAAAATGCGTTTCTATTTGATTATTTTGCTTGTTCTTCTGGCAAACAAAAGAAATGTTTGCGCAATTATTTATTTATTTATTCATTTATTTATTTATTTGTTTGTTTGTTTATTTATTGATGAAGGTCCAAGTTTTGATGAAGGTCCAAGTGAGGCTGAGTCACTCGGAAGGACGGAGTGCATGTGCAGGTATTGCCTTTTTCATAAATATAAAGTGCAGCTCGGATCACATCGACTGAAAAGAAATGATATACAGTCGGTGCAGGGCTGGGGAGGTAGTAGTTTCACCTACTGTTTTTAACCACTGGGTTTATAGGCTCTTGAATATAAATGCTATATATCATGCCTTAAACAATTGTGCTTTACTGCTTTACTCACAGTAAATATAGCCATTTATAATTGTTGAGCCCATGTAAAGAAGTTATTAGCTTTTATTTTGCAATCAAACAGCGACTGGCTTCATGGAATTTGGTCAATGAAAGTGCAGAAGTGTGATCAGATTGAAGAGCTGTTATTCATTGCAAAAAGTTATAATCAAGTGGATAAAATACGGTAGCTTTATGACACACTAGCTGTGTGCTGCATTCAAGTTCTGATCACGTGTTTGATTGTGGGGTCAACAGCTATAATAGAGAAAATGCTGCAAATATTTTTTGTATTTGAGGGCACATAGCCAGACCTAAAAAAAAATCTCAAGACTCAGAGACGGAAACACCGAGCCGATATTTAAAATCAAAATGATGGATTCAAATCACGTCAAATCAAATTAAGAGTTATTTTAGCATCCATATTTGGCAAAGACAATGACACTTCAATGACCTTTGTGTACGAGTCTAGACCTCGATCTGTTTACTTTGAGTCTTGATGTAAATCTGCTTTCCATTTCCCAAAGTGTTTGACTTTATTCCCTGATGATTGGCTACACTATCATTTCTATGGGCATTCAGTTCAATATCCCAGTCTAAATGCCTTCGACCCCAAGCATGTCACTGAAAGTCTTTACGCACTTTTTGTCCGATGAACTATAGCTGTCATCCTTGTGATATGTAACAACGCTATGCAGATGATCGCTTTGAATCTTTGAATTGTAGTCAGCGTGTTCCAAAACTTGGAGGGAGAATTAAAAACGATGCCCAATTTTTGTATCTCACTCATCATTAATTATCAATACAAAAACATATACATACAACAGTCCATCACACTCTCCACAGAAACACTATTTTGTTAGTATGTGTCAGTCAGTGTAATTCTCAGTGGTGTTGATGAGCAGTGTGATGCCTGTCCAAGCGTCCTCAGGTACAGAGGTAGCTGTCATGCCAGAGCAAAGGTTTGCCAAAGAGCTCTAGGAGGTTTACTCCTTCCTTTGCAAAGTACCCAGCAATGAGAAGTTGCCTCAATTCCTTCTCCCCCTGGCCGTACGAGTCGCTTCGAGGATCAGCCGTTTTTATCTTCACCTTCACACCAAGATGTGAGTGTTTACAAATCCCAGGGAAAAGCATGAACCGTGCAGCCTCGTGCGGCCTGGTCCCTAAAGCCTTGTCACCCTCAACAGGTTAAACCTGCACTACAGCGTCCTGCTGCTGGCCGTACTGCTAACCAAACAAGAGAATATGCCAATAAAGAGGTGGCACCTGCTCTGTGTGTGGAAAGACACTCAATTCATGATGCACACATGGTGATGGGAGCTAAGAGGACTTAAGTAAAAATAATGGAGGTGGAATATTTCATGCAAGCTACAATGGCTTTGATGCAGTTACACTGCTCTGCTGCTAGAAGACAATTGCCTGTCATGTCAGTCTTATCTGCCTTCCTGAGATGCAAACTTTGTCACTGACATTGACTGCTTCATCTTTTTCAAAAGCAGGTATCCATTTACTATCCATCCATCCATTTCTTGCCTACTGCTTATCCTAATCAGGGTCGCGGAGGATGCTGGAGCCTATCCCAGCTGCCATGTTGCAATTGGCGGGGTACACCCTGGACTGGTTAGATCGCAGGGCCACATAAAAAGACAGACAACCAGTCACATTCTCATTTGCCCATCTCGGCTTTTTTCCCAATTTGCTTGCAGCATGTTTTTGAACTGTGGGAGGAAATCCACGCAGACGTGGGGAGACAATGCAAACTTCACACAGAGAGGTCCCCTGTCGGAATCTCAGAAGGTCCTCCGTGCTGTGAGTCTGAGGTGCTTACCACTATGCCACTGTGCTGCCTCTCCCTATACTATTTCTAGGTTATATATAATTCATGATCAATGGCATCTCTACAACTAATATGTGGCAATACATATAGTCTCATCCTGCTTAAACTAACAGGATCTCTTATGAACTTTTAAGTTCATCACAGCAGCCTTACAACGGATGTTTGAAATGTGCAGGGCTTGTTGTATCTTGCATCATTACCTACTAATGAAGGTGAATCATTTTTCACAAGCTCTATACCTTCTGTTCATATAGGACAGCAAGACCAAAGGATATTTCAGTCACAGATGGGTTGATGAGTGAGTGACAAGAACAGTATGTTACTTGGCAGCCCACAGAGGTACGATGCCGTTCCTCTTTTTTCCTTGTTATGGTCCTAACATAATCTAATTAATAAGTGTGCTGATTATTATTGGCTGTAGGATTCAAATCTTCAATAGCCATTTTCAAATAAATATATATGAGCAATGCAGATGTTCCCATTTAACGTGCACAGTAACGATAGTACCAATTATAATTCATTATATTTAAGCGACCTTACTCCACACTCAAGGACACCGTACAGATATACATATTTACAGAAAAAAATACAGATTTAGAAGAAAAAATGAAAATGAAAACAAAAAAGGTGACAAAGTAATGAAAAAAATTCTGCACAGTGCACTTTCTGTGTTAAAGCTCTGTTTGAAATTGATTCGTGGATGGACTTGCAACTCCAGAATATCCTTGCTTGTAGTAATATTCATGAGAAAAAGATGATAACTGATCAGTCAGCTCGACTGTAAACCGCACCGGACAGAGCCCGGCCTTGCAGAGAAACCCGCACAGACAGCCCTCGATCCCAGGAGAAAATACACTGTGCATCCACTGCACAACACACACAACTTCACCGAAATGCACTTTATTACCAAACACCAAATGCAGCAAGTCATCAGAGACACCTAATGCCAAAGGTTTACAGCTGTCGGAAAACACAAGAAAGATGGACAATATCGAAAATAAAGTCCATATCTATTGAAGGAAAAGCATCAAATTCAGCGGTAGGATTTGTGTACTGTTGTGGCCAAAGAAAAGCCTCCATTGAAAAATAGATACTGTATATAAATAGATAAATAAATAAAAGCAGTGCCACAACTATCTTAACCTTTAATTTTTTACACAAACTATTTGCAGTTAATGAGAAAATAGGAAAAAAAAAATACTAGTAATTTACCATTTTATCGGGATAACATCGAAGGACAACTTCAGACCCGCCGCTCTGACATCTGTGGTCATGACGAGTTTTGAGATATTGATCCTGTCCCTCCTCAGACCAATCACTGATCCCCTCCTGGACCCCTTGCAGTTTGCCTACAGAGCAAACCTCTTTGTGGATGAAGCCATCCACCTCAGCCTTCACCACATACTCCAACTACTGGTACGGCCGAGTTCCTACGTCAGGGCCCTGTTTGTAGATTATAGCTCGACGTTGAACACCATCCTCCCTGGCCACATGCACACCAAGCCACTACAGCTTCAGGTACCCTGTCCCATCTGTGAGTGAATTATGGACTTCCTCACCACAGAAAACAACAAGTGCAGGTTGGCAGCCATCTGTCAGTCCCAGCTCCACAAGGGTGTGTCCTCTCCCCCTATCTGTTCTCCCTGTACACCAATGATAGACAATGATGAGACAGCTTGTAGGGACACAGTGTCCTAGCTAGTAGCATGGCGTACAGTTAACAACCAGGAGCTCCCACTCCTCATTAATAACTCTGTCGTACAGGTGGTGGACTCTGTGAAGTTTCTGGGCACTACCATCACCAGCGAGCTGAAATGGATGGCATACTCTTAAAAAGTCATCAACCACACGCACCAGAGGATGTTCTTCCTCAGGCTGCTCCGCAAGATGAACACCTCCTCCAAGGTTCGCACCCAGCTCTACAGTGCCACTATCCAGAGTATCCTCACCACCTCTATCACTGCATGCTGCATTGGAATGCATCGTACAAACAGCCAGTCGTCTCACTGGCCAGGAACAGGAGCCCTTAAGGGTTCTGCACGGTGGCAGATCAAGGCAGTGGGATAGAAGGATAGTGGGGGATTCATCACAACCAGTTCACTGCCTGTTCACAACCCTCCCATCAGGCCACAGGTTCAGGTTCATCAGGACCAGATATTTCTTTCAAGTGATGTATTAATTTGGCAATTCGTTTCACTGTCCTTATATTGTTTAAACACAAGTATCACGTTTCTACCTGTGTCATTGCTTCTGGCGAGGATGCTCAGTCTGAGCATAAGCCAGCCTGGGTATGGATTATATACACCGTTTCTGTTGAATAGATAATATTAAGTTAATGAAATCGTTTTCATCGAGGAATGAATGACATACAGTAAAATAAAAGCCCTTGGTTGATCCAAGAAGAACACAAAGGCAAGTATTCCCATCTAAATTGTGATTAACTCTTCAATTGAACATATGAGGAAAAAGATGATTTAAGCAGAATAATGAGCCAAAAACCAAACCGCATGGGGTGAAGAGGATCATTGCCTTCACTCAGTTGCTGCGTCACAAACATTTGGCAGTAATTTTGGATTTTACTGAGAATGTATTAAAAACAACCATTCGCGCTGTTGGAAGAGCTAGCTTTGAAAATTATTAGCTGAGCAGATTAGAAATCTGTTGCACCAAGGAGTCAATAAAAACCTTCGGGGAATGGATATCATATTCAATGTCACACTGAACCGAGGATGGGCTGAGGCACAAAGTTGCCTACTTTTGATTCAAGATGCATATTTCGTTTCCAAATCCACACTAAATTTTATTGTTGTACTTATACTTATAGCAATAGTGCTACTGCTACTAAAAGTAATAAAAAGAATTATAATAATCATCATCATGACCATCATCATCATATTAATAATAATGGGGTGATGGAATGTTTCAACATATTGACCATAATAAGCTTTGGGGATTTATGCCTACTTTTAGTAGCAGGGTAATCAGTAATCCTGTAGGTGATAACCTGAACATGCAGAACAATAACAACTGGCAGACAAAATGTGGAGTCCACCAGTCACAAACTAAAATGATCAATGACAAAAAGGTTTCCATAGCTGAGCAATAAATAGAAATGAATAATCTCAGCACTAATGTCCGCGTTGAATAGGGTCACACAAACATCGCAAAAAGTTACCGCATTAAATGTTGTACAGATCCTCAATACTCATAGGGAGTCTAGCTGCTCGCTAGAGTCATCCAGAAAGGATAACACATATAAGGCTGACTTCTCAAAAACAGTAAAGGTCACTAACACACAAAACACTCATCTCATGAATATTAAAACCCATGCACAGATGAATATACTTTTTACTTGTGTACACATCTTTACTGCAGTCTGAACTACTGCACACTGAGATGCGCTTGAAATTCTTGCCACAAATCCATAATTCACCCGCAGTGAACATAG
This sequence comes from Fistularia tabacaria, assembly GCA_901007705.1. Lineage (NCBI taxonomy): Eukaryota > Metazoa > Chordata > Actinopteri > Syngnathiformes > Fistulariidae > Fistularia > Fistularia tabacaria. Next base: position 222,735 of record CAAKHD010014002.1, read on the forward strand.
TGTGAAAATAAAAATTCCGTAGTAAAGAGTTAAAACTTCTTGTTTTCCTTTCAGCTGCTCTCTTCAGGGGTGCCTCAGCGACTAGACTCCTCCATCTAAATCTTTTCTCTGTATCCTCTTGTCTCACATCAACTAACTTCATGTCCTCTTTTACTACGTCCATAAATCTTATCTTTGTTCTTCCTCTGGGTTCCCTGCCCTATAGTTCCCACCTCAGCATCCTCCTACTAATATATTCACAATCCCTCGTCTGTGCATGACCAAGCCATCTCACTCTGGCCTCTCTGATCTTATCTCCAAAACATCTAACATGTGCTGTCCCTCTGATGGACTCATTCCTGATCCCATTCATTCTCATCACTCCCCAAAAAGAATCTCAACATCTTCATCTCTGCAACCTCTAGCTCTGCTGTCTGTCTTTTTGCCACTGTCTCTGACCATTACAGCATCGCTGATCTCATCAATACCTTGTGTAACTTTCCTTTCATTTTGGCTGATACTGTTCTATCACACATTACCCCTGACACTTTTTTTTCGACCGTTCCAACCTGCCGGAATGTGTTTCTTCACCTCTGAAGAGTTAAAAACGACTGCAGCCTCAATGGAGCGATAACGGTCACAAAAGCAGTTACTGAAAACTCTCAGACACACCGGACTCAGATCACAAGTGTAATAAATGATCACACCGTTCTCAACTGTTTGGCTTTAACTTATTTAAAAAAGCTCTAGAGGAGATAATCACTCTTCTTCACTGGCATCCCAATGAGTGCTACACCTGAACATTTTGCAAGAAAGGAAACAATCCCGCCCAATGTATCCCCTTAGAAGAATCAGCAGACACAGTTAAAGAAAGGTACAGCATTGTAAAACCAAATAGTGCTCTAATGAAAGGATAATACTGACCACCAGCACAATAGTGGTGAGATTAAGTGCTGTTAAGAAAAACACAAAATAGTTAGTCATCTGAAAGCATGCAAACCATTTAAGAAACTAAAAACTGATTGCCAACTTGGTAGGTTGGATTTTGTTAGTTGGTGAGGAGAATCTTAAAAGGTTGTTTTTTACCGAAATTTAAAATCATTTTGGAATTATATTGAATTTGAAAATTACTAATCATTATCTTAGAACAATTTTTTCTTTTTTTTCATTAAACCTTGAGAGAGTCGTGTCGGCTCTGGCAGCAACGGTACACCCAACGTGCGGCAGCCTTAACCTTCACCGAAACCCAGCAAGTTAAGGCAGTTACATGTGCAAGCAAGGTTTGGTGCCACGTGTGTATTTTTTCATTGTATTTTCAGAAGAACTCAAAAAAGCTATTAAAAATTCCACCTGAACTTTCAGGGTTGAGGAGTTGTAAAGAACCCATTAAAATTTGAGCAGAGTCTGTTGACTGTTTGATTTTATAAAAGTAAGTAAGAAAGTAAGACAAGAATAGAATAGAATAGCATAGAATATGTCTTTCATCATTCATTAGAGTAACCAAGTATCTTCTACAACATTTTTATGTAACACAAGCACACACAAAAACGCACACAAATGTCAACAAAGTGCTTCTCGTGCATTTAATAAACAAAATTAAGTCAGTGCATGGGAAAAAGGTTACAGTAAGCCATATGAAAGTGTGTTGATAAACAGACCATAATGAATAAAATAACCACAAACAAGCAACACAGAATGAAAAATGTGCCAAAAAGCTAATCAAACAAATCACAGGAAATATTTTCTGAAAAGACTGTTTGTGAGAGAGGTTTTGTAAGAGTCGTGTAAATATCGTCCAGAGGCTCAGCAAATCTTACAGGTTAAGAAAGAAGATTCAAAAGGATTGGAGCTAAAAGGGCAAAGGCAGGGGATGCAGAGAGGACTGGGTCTAGAGGAACATTGAGCTTGATGTGAGAAACAAGGGAAATGACAATGTGAATGCAGGCTTGGTCATGCAGCAAATTAAATGTTGTATTTTAGTTGGTGGTATATTTCATAAGAAGCAATTGGAAGTTTGGCAGAATTGGAGTAATATGGGACATATGACTAGTTCTAATCCGCATTTTGAATCCATTTTGAGCAATTTGAAGAAACCTGGCCGAGGCCATTCAGATCAGATGATAGACAATGAAGGTTTGACATAATAGCATGACAGCTTTTTGCAAAAATTTTGTTGCAGTTGAAGGAAAAAAAGTGTTTTACGGAATGAATTTGTCAAGAAACAGAGCAAAGTGGGACAATTGCAGTGAACTTCTGTTTTGTTGGAACCAAAGTGGAGGAAACTGAGGGCTACTGAGTTTTTAGAGATATTCATAGAGGGACAGCAGGTAAAGAAATATTTCTATGCATCATCAATTGACCGTGAAGAATCTGGTGTAATGAGAAAAATAATTCTGGTGATCAAATCCAGTGGGATTACACAAAACAGGGTAGCTGAGGAGAATATATGACTGTTGAAGCGTAGATAAGTTAGTTTTATGCAAATATGTATTCAACAAGTTCAAAGTTTTATTGAGGACATAGACAGCGTCCTATCAGGTAAAATGGTCTTACCAATGGTATTATAACCCTTGATAAAATAAGTGGTCTGGAGATATTAAGTCGGAATATTCACCATAATCTGAATAAATGAGGGTGTTGCTGATTACTCATAAATAATGCTTTCTCTGTGCTGTGTTTGAGGTGGAAACCAGATTCAAATTAAGATTTAATGACCCTTGGGGGGTGATCTGAAACCATTTTACATGATTCAGTATTCTGGATCAGATAAATCATTGGTGATCGGTCCGATGATAAGTAGCTAGAATGCATTTTGTTGTATCGCACTATTTTCTTAGGGTTACCTGTGTATGGATATTGCCGGGATACAACTCATAGAACTTTGAAAAATTTTAGATCAAAGTGTAGATTCTTTTCATCGCTCTGTTTACTATTCAAATATTATTCTTTTAGCTGAGCAAAGTCAGGGAGAATGTGTTTAGGCTGAGAAAGGTTAACATTTGACCACTGGATGGTGGCAGCGGCCATAAGAGCAGTGAGAAGCCGCTATCATTGATTGTTCTCTGTTGTCATGTCTAATGTGAAATCCATTTCTTCTGTTTGAATACACTCTGTCAGGCAGGCAAAGAACCAAACTCTGCCCAATTTTTGTCAAGCAGCATCTGACAGCAATGGCCGCATGGCCTCTTCAGTCCAATGACATCCATCTGTCACTGGATTGCATTCTGTCGCTCACGATCGCTTCATTGTCTTTTCAAAAGTCTGCAATTGCTTTAACTTCCATCTCTCAATCATCTTCACCCTATCATATCTCATTTTCGCAATCTTTTGAATTACCTTATTATGCAGTACAGCAACACATATATCTAAATTACATTTAACAGACCAAGCTTTTTCTCACATTTTCTTTTCCCACATCAAGTGCATATTCTTTTTCAAAGTATGATGGATAATATTGTTTCAGTCTGCCAAACAGCATCTTAGCATCTCTTCAGCAGTAAACGTCGGTAATCAGCTGAATTCAATCCTGTCTTTGTTTTGTTTTGTTTTTTAATTTTTTTTTTGGGGGGGGGGGGATTTGGTCATTTCTGAAACATCCGTGTTGTTGCTTGGAGTGCAAACACATTATGTCTATCCAATGTCTGCTAGGGTTACAAGTACATAATCCAGATATTAGTAAATCTATTATTAGTCTCTTATAATCTTACATTTTTCTCTGTTGATTCAAAATATACATTTGATGTAAATGTATATATTATTAGATATGTCAGCAATCAAGATTCATGACAAAACATTTTTTTATGTGATGATGTTGATGCAGATGATGGCAGGGATAAATCGCTCATTGCATGACTTGGCAGCATCTTTCTATTTTGAGCAAACCTATCATGACCTTATAATTGTCTCTGTATCATTCTGGCGCTTCTTGACATTCCAGTATCACAAACTTATTATCTCACTTTAATCAGAAATTAAAATGACATTGTTTGCACATCGGAGACGATGCAGATATATTAGCACATTGAGTGTATGTGTGAGTTGACTGTTTAATCATTTCAACTTATCAAAGTATTCTGGCCACAATTCCAGGTGTAAATATAATGTAGTTCTCACACTAGAATTCCACTCACTTTATGTGGCTACAGGAGCTGAGCTAAATACATTGGGAGAATAAATATGCCATCTTAGCCATATATGGGTTCATTTATTTCATTAAATTCTATTATATCTCCTTCTTAAGGTTATTTTGTAGACAGATAGTGAGAGAGCCACGGACGAAATAATTACATTTTTGGTTGATTATCCTCGCGGTATAAAAGAATGAGCCTATCCCAGCTGCCATCGGACGAGAGGCGGGGTACTCGATGTTTATTGTGGACATAGAAAATATAAACTCTGACTCTATGATGAATTTATCTTCATGTATGTGCTCTGCTCCTGAAGTTATACATTACATCAAATACAGATTACTGTGATCCATTCAATTGACTGCCTGCTGAGTTCATACGACTGCAGCTGTGCCTTTTGTACATCCCTCATTGGTTGTGCGATGTAATGCAAGTCATTTAGAAAACCAACACAACACTGATTCAGCTATCATAGTAAGGGAAAGTGTAATATTATTCACACTGAAATAATGTTCCTTAATTGACACAGTTGGATCTGCAGATTAGATGAAGAAGAGTGCAGCACAGCACACATACATGTATGGTGTTATTGTCAAACTTTTCCCATCAGCAATACAGCCTGCTGACACTCTCCATTAGCAGCTTCAGGAGGTCTCTAAATTAGAAATGAAGAGGCATCGAGCAGGCCAAATCTCCAGAGTTACTCGGCCACAGAATCTACAGATCTGATTTCTCTAAATAAGTCCTTGTGCAGCCACAGCGGGAGTCAGGCAGCAGTAACTCGCAACTGTATGCAGTGGAAAGAGAGTCACACATGATGGCTACATCTGCTTCTTCAGCAATAGTGCGACACCACCTTGAGTGATCCCCAGCCCCCAAACCTCCAAAGAACAATTGCTGCATCTCATTCTCAACCTCACGATCTTACAAACTCTTAAGCCAGACCTGTCATAGTCTGTCTGCTTGGAGACAGAGAACAGACAACGTGTCTGCCTACCTAATCTGTCTGTCATCCCCTTGTTTCTTCTCTTCTTTCCTTCCCTCCTTGCCGGGTATCACGATCCGGGCACTGCTTACTGCCCTGCGCACTCCATGTGGCCTGAGCCTCATGTGTTGCTCCTGTTTGGACAGCGCCGAGACAATCAGATCTGTGTTAAATGCGGCCTCACACTGGGCTCCACGCTGATTGGTGTGTCAACACAGGCAGGATTTCCACTGCCTGCTCAAATGTGACTTTGTTTGTTGTGCCACCCGTTCAAATCCGGCTGAGATCTCATGAATAGGTGAGAGCAAGCTCATCAGATTTGAGCAGGCAGTGCAAATCGAGCCTGTGTTGACTGACACACCAATCAGAGCAGAACAGAGTAGAAATCTGTATTTGTCTGTTCCTTCAAATATGGTGCTGTCACTGTTATGTGGCAAATCTTTATTCAGTTCCTATGTTTTAGATTAGTTTGTGTGGCTGTCATGACATCAAAAAGCCACTGATCCCTGTTGTTTTACATCACATGTCACATGTAGGTGAGAGGAACAGGGGATTTAATCCAGCAGTTAAAAGGAAGAGGCAGCTGATTTCAGGAAGCTCTCTGGAGGATTTTGCTTCTACTGGCTGGGTGGGTTAGTGGAATTGAGGAGGGGGCAGAGTCAAAACCAAATGACAGCAATTAGTAGATGAAGCAAAGGAGTCTAGTGCCCTCCAGTGTTTGACTCATATATGAGTGTCTTCTCCGTGCTGCTGTGACATACAGCACAGACGGTGTCATATTAAAGGAATAACACATATAAATGAGTACAGAAGTGCAGAGGTGTCCAGACAAAGTGGAGGGTTCGCTCGAGCAGTAAGAAATACAAGATGGGCTATCTTCAAAAAGTGCAGTGCATAATTAGTGTGCGCACTTTCACATTTGATGTCATCATTTTTGATTCACTTTTAGTTGCACATATTACAATTTGCTTGGTTCCAGCTTTTTTCATACAAATGGATTTGTGTCGGACTAGATTCTCATTCATGGATGAGGTCCACTCGGTGTCCCTTTTCAGTGACAGTTCTCCATGGAGAAGCACTAAGACTGTATTGACCTACATTACTTCATGTATTTTCAGTATCCGGTGTGTTTTTCGTCTGTCTAACTCACCGTGGTTCAGCATGTATGTTCAGAAGTTTAGATTAGTACCGTCCATCGTATATTAATCTCCTGAGTCGCTGATTGGTTTCCACAACCAATAAATATACCATTACCAATATTTATTTGCAGATAACGGTAAATGTGTAACCAGGGTGAGTCAGAGAGAAAGAATGTCTCATGAGAATTCAGAGGTACCATTTAATTCACTGTTGGGCTTGTTTGGCACATTCCCCTTCTGTACAACCAACTATTTTTCGTTACAGGACACTGGCATTAAGAATATACCTCTGTTACAAGTGCGTGACATCACCCAAACGGGACGCCTGCAGATCAGTGAAAGAAAAAGTGAAGACGTGATTTGCTGCATGATTTGCTCTGACAAAGCGCCAGCCAGGTTGGTTTAATGGCATTTTACGAACTTCATCTGAATATTCCATTGAGCCTAATGAGCAATGCATCCTTTCCCCTGGAGCTAAAGTCCTGTTTCTGTGGAAACCTACTGATAGCAGGTAGACTTTGCCCTAAAGGGGCTCCAGAACTGCAGGAAGCACAGAGGTGTCAAGCATTTCCCGGCCGTCATAGAAGAGGTAAGGCACATACTAATGGATTACAGCTGTGATTAATTTATTTCAAGGAAGACGGCAAAGTTGAAGTGCAATTTCTTCAAGACTTGAAAAGCAGAGAGGGTTCCTCATTCATCATGTATCGGAGGTGACAAGTTGAGTAGTGAGGAGCAAGTGCCAACAAGCAGTATGTGATGGGAAAACATTTATCACTGCCATGAATTCTTAGGTCATTACAACCGTGTGATCAAGTTATTACTCGACCTATGTCTAAATAGAAAAATGAAAAAACATATGTTTCACTAGCACTTTCACTGAGCTTGGCATTGTTTGTATTGAAGAAAAGTACTTGGGCTCGAAGCAACTTTGAGTTTCTGTTTAAATGAAATGGGGCAATATCATTCACAGCGATATCACAGACAAAGTGTTTTCCCTTTTTGTCATTCAGTGCACTCTCTCTCACACTGTGGAAAGGATGTTTAGGATAACACCTCCCTCTAATGTTCCAAAATATACATAAAATATAAATCATCGTTTGTCTTTTCTTTCTGATGGCATCAGCATTTCCGTTGAGATCAATTAACCACAACCTATTTGGTCATTAAATATACATACAGCTCTATCAAATGAAGGCTTTAGGCAGTAATTATGAATGTTAGTCATGGATGGCTCTCAGCATTTGTGTGATGCCTCATTTTGTAATTACCCATCTATTTGTTCCACTCTGACATTGCCCCATTTGCTAATTTAACATCACTGACAAAAAGCGCTGACACTTTTCAAAAGGACGCTTTTAGGTTATAGCTGTGACCCCCACCTGGACCTCTCACTTTTTCTTCTCAGTTCCCTTTTCTACTTCACTTGATGTTTTGAAGATTGGTTTTGTTAACTTTTAGTGGAATGGACCCGGCTAAAGGTAGCAGAAACGATGGAGATAAACCTCAACCTCCTCCCTACAGCCCTCTGGACTATGGACAGAGTCCTGATACAGGGATTATCCACCAGGTTAGTGGAGCAGTCTGATGGTCGGCCAAAGAGAACAAGCAACAAAGTACTTTTTTTGTGTCCATGTTGTATTTACTCACACAATGAGCCATCTCATATTTCTGGTTTTAATCACTGGATCACCATTAAGTCCTGCCAAAACTGAAGTTTTGTAAAACATTTGGTTCAAACCGAAATCCATTACATGCCATCATTTCTCCACTAATAACTTCAATATAGTCAACGGGGCGTATGGGAGTGTAAAAGAAATGTTGACTGCGTTGGGGGGATGAGCCCAGCACACCCATTGGTTGGTTAAAGAAATGCATGGCCCTGAATCTAGCATGGCAAGCAGATAAGTGCAGTCAGTCTCACCCGTGGATCCCACAGAAGTGTTACAACATCAAACAGTCAAAACCTACTTTTGAACACGCTGAATGATCAGTTCACGCTAAAGAGGGCTCAGAAGTATTACACATTTTAGAATTCAAATAAGACTTCTACCCCCTCTGGGTCTTTGCTGTCATCGATGATGGCCACTCATTCGATACTTTGATAGTTATTCTTTTGCGTGGACTGTTGAAAAATGAATAATATATCATTTCAAGTTCCATTTTACATTTTTCTTCCAGACTCTTGAACTTAAGTTCTCTCTAATGTATAATTACAGAACATTAAAATTGTACAGATTGCACTGGAAAAAAAACTCTTCGACTTTACTTAAATCTTAAAATGTACACACTGCTCTGTGAATTCAAAACATACCAAGATCTCTTATGTTTTAATTTAATCAAATGGGAAACAACTTTTGGTATGTCAGTGCAGTAATTTTACCCACATGCATAGGTCCTCTGTCCAAAATGATTTGTCTTTCCATCTCATTTTACACTTGTATACTCTGTGGACTAAAGATCCGTTTCATTGGGATGGTCATTTGTCATTGGTCAGTTGGACATACGGTTGGAGTCAGAGTGAGTTCTGTATATCCAAGGATGTATGGTTGGGCTTCTAGAAGCGATTAGACACAGGTACATGTTTGAACAAACAATGCATTGATGAGATAGGGCAACAGAAAACAGCGAACACCCTGCTATTGTTGCTAAGCACCACACTCATAGGGCATGTCATTCTAAGTTTGCACTCGGGTGCAACTGACCTTTTAAAACAAAAATCTCGATAGAACGAGTCAGATACTTCAGAAGAGAGGTATAATGAGAGCAAGCAGAAACACTCCTTTGTGTTTCGTGGATCCCAGAACGACAAGACTATATCAAAAATTCATTATCATCTCAGTGGGAAACAAAATACGTGGCAATTATCAGTTAGAAAGCCAATCAGGTTTATGCAAAGGCAAACAATTTAGGAACTTTTATAAATCCCCCCACTAAAGCTGATTGTTTATGTGGCCATCTTTGTAGCCGAGAAAATCTTGTGCAGTCTTTGACAACATTTCCCTCCACATTGCCATTGCTGCTCTGCGCCTGACCTCATGGTGAGGGGAGAGAAAAATGCTTATCGTGTGAAGCATGTCCAATCCTATTTCTTATATAACCCAAAATCACGAGTCACAGTTTGCCTGGAGAAAGCCAGACACCACCCCCACTCCAAAAAGAAGGGGGATGAGAGGTGAGTGCATGAGGGAGTGGAGAAATCTGTGGGAGAAGATCTCTCATCCCAGAGAGACAGAGGTGGAAATCATCAACATACCTACAATTTAGAACATTTGAGAACAAAAAAGAAAAAGGAGTGTGGATTAATAAATGCATGCGCTGGATCAGGTGTTGCCAAGTGAGCTCAGAGCGTTCTCTACCAAGGAGACGCAGCTTGGAGGCCTGTGGGAAGAAAAACAGAACAGAATCTTGTAAGATGTCATGTTACTTAAACTGATCTCTGCATGAGGTATTCAGAGTGTAAAATCTAGGTTAAAAGAAATGAATCAAAAAGGACAAGAGTAATGTGAAAACAAGAAGAGCGGGGTATTTGTAACTTTTGGGAGATCGACCAAAATAACAAGGTCAGTGGAAAATGCTGGGAGTTGGATAGAAACCATCAAAATGACAATCACAGAATAACATTTTGTCGCATAAGAGTGAGCGCTTTATAACAAAATGACATACCAAAATATTAGCTAAAGTATCAGTTCCTTGCTATTTTTTTCATTATAATCATGCACTATGTTACTTGTTTGAATGTAATGCTTTGTTTGTGCTGAACTGTATGTGTCCCCACCTGTTAATTTTTATTTTATTTGTAGGAATAATAATTGTGATATTTTTATTCATAATTACTATAATGATTGTTATTGTTTTTGTAATTATTATAGCACGTTCTGTTGTTATTATTATCATTTGTAGTAGTGGGAGCTGTAGAAATTTTAGTGTTGTCGTTGTCGTTGTCGTTGTCGTTGTCGTTGTCGTTGTCGTTGTCGTTGTCGTTGTCGTTGTCGTTGTCGTTGTCGTTGTCGTTGTCGTTGTCGTTGTCGTTGTCGTTGTCGTTGTCGTTGCTAACAAGAAGTTTGCCATGCGATGTTTTTGTGTGCCAGATAGGAAAGGGGAACATTGCAGTGGTGTCTCCTCCTGGCTACTACAATAATGCAGGGAATTTTGAGGGCCAAGTTGTAGATGGAGATTACCAACAGTTTGGCCAAACTCCACCTGACCCTTTCCGTGGCTTGGAGGCCAGCAGTTTTAGTGATGCTGCCATACGAAGAGGTAATTGTTAGCAGAAGGTAGGAAGATGCAGAAAAAGGCAAAACATATTTTTATTGGCATGGTCAGAGCTGAACGAGGATAAACAATATTTACTGCCTCATTTGCTTTGCAGTGTTATCTTGAAATTGATTTTAAACTGAAAAGTGTTCCCTGATCACCGCTGCTCCTTGTCTGTGCTCTTCACCTTCCGCACGACACAAATCACTTCAAGCAAAAGGATAAAATGTGGTTTTGAATACAGAACCATTTTGAACTTTCGTGCCCCATAACAACCTTACCTTCTCGTCTGCCTCACTTTGCTGGTATTCACATTGGCACGGAGGCTGCTGCATCTTTGTCTCTGTAGTTTCCAATTTCCTGTCCACCATGTAAATAGACTGTGTCCTTTCTCAACAGATTTCATACGGAAAGTGTACTTGACCTTAATGATTCAGCTGCTTGTCACTGTGGGGATCATCTGTGCATTTATTTACTGGTAAGGCACTATTACATAAAGAATACATTTCTAGAGGTATAAATCAATCTCAGCTAATTCATATATGCATATATGCTCCAATGTGCTGACAATGTTCTGGTAATATTGAATAAAATGATTCCGCTACTACTATTAAATAGATGGCTACTCCATGAAACTATTACTTTTCCTTTTTTTCATCAAATAACAGGGAGGCTCTACAAACATGGACCTGTGCCAACTATTGGTTCACCTATGCAATGATGTAAGCCAGCAAAAAAGCATTCCCTTTGATTGTGTAGACTCTGCACACTTTCTTGATTTAACTAGTTTGACTGCCTACAAATCTCGTTTAGGTGAGTTACCCAAATGAAAACGCTGGTCGTGAAAATCCATAAAATTAAATCAAAACCTGTCACCCCACTCCAACCCACAATCCAGGAAACTGCCGTCTACTCTGTCCATGAATAACACATTTGGTGAATTCGTATATCCTACGCAAGTGTTCTTTTTTCTTTTTATAGTCTGTTTATATGCTTACAATACACTCTATATTCTCTGTGAAATAGGGCAGCCGTGGTAGTGCTCATCCTGGCCTTGTCCTGCTGTGGCAACCTCCGTCGTCAAGTCCCCTTCAATTTCATCGCCCTGGGCCTGTTTGTGAGTAGAAGCGATACCAGCCAGGCATCAAATTAAACTGCTACTACAAGTGCTGTATTTCACCCAGTTCACTGTTTTCTTAGTCATGAGTTTACGTTTTACTTCTTTATCCATCCCAGACTATTGCAGAGGGTCTGATGCTTGGATCTGTGTCCGTGTGAGTCTTTGTACCCAATTAACCCCCACCTGATGCCGATCTGTACAAAGTAATGCCTCCATTACAGCCATATTGGATTGTTCAATGCCGCAGATTAAGCCATCAGACCTGATAGGATGTTATCATTGGTGGTTACTAAATAAAAACAAGCGCATAAAATCCAATTTTACAGGTGTTCGGCAAAAGATGAAGCATCACAAATCGCTCAAAAGCCAATTTTCTGTACTCATGTCTATTTGAGCAAAACTTATCTTCCCCATCTTTCTGCTTTTGACTGTCAACTATCAATAATACATCAAATTATCTTTGCTAAAGCGCAAACTGAAATTAAATGAGTAGAGGCAATACATAATGTAAAGTGCATCTAAAGTTAGTTTCATTGAGACACATAATACAGAATATTAAATGAAAGAATTCAACGTTTGTCCTTACAAGGTAATTTTACCCTTTTTGGAGTTAACCCTACAACTATATATGTTTGCATGATTACTCTACATGGTGTGATGCTTTTGGGTATGTCTCACACTCTATGTTTGGCATTTCCATCTGCAGGTATTTTGATGCAAAAGCTGTTCTGTGGGCCGTGGGGGCAACAGCGCTGGTCTCCTTCTCCTTGACTCTGTTTGCCATGCAGTCAAAGGTAACATCTGTCACATGCTCTCATGTCAGTTTGACAGAGTGAAAATGTCACAAACTGCAGTGAGCTGACATGGTAGAGTGTATTTGTGATCAGAGGTGTGTTTCTAATGCAGTCAAAAGGAAGATGTTAAGCTGACTTGTCCGGGTGCCAGTAAAGTTTTAATACACTGATTAGTTTTCTGCCCAACAAAAGTATGATTATTGCTGGGATCAGTGTATTTTTAATTCCAAGGTTGCAGTGCTGGGTCAGTTACCGCACAAGGATATTCCAACGTTGGCTGAGTTTAAACTGAATTTGTGAGTGTTAAAAAGTCAGGCTCATTTTCATTTACCTGCAAATATATAAAATGTTGCCCTCTCGTTGACAATCAAAGAATATAATGGGCAAATATCAGTTCAAAATAAACATTTGAGAGCTTTCAGAATATCAGTAACATCATATATATATGTAATTTAAAAATCAGGTATTTTGTTTGCATGTGACTGAATCAGTTTCACCCATAAAAATAAAAAAATCGCACATTGGTCCCATTACACGAACTAAAGAAATCCACCAAAATTAATTAGAAATTGAATACAGTTAAACCAAATCAAATCGTCTTTGCTAAAGCTCAAACTGAAATTAAATTACTTTCACCTGCCTTACAGTGGGTATGGAAAGTATTCAGGCCCCTTTAAATTTTTCATTTTGTTTCATTGCAGCCATGTGTGAAAATCAAAAAAGTTCATTTTATTTCTCATCAATGTACACACAGCACTTCATCTTGACAGAAAAAAAAACAGAAATAGTAGAATTTTTTGCGAATTTATTAAAAAAGAAAAACTGAAATATCACATGGTCATTTGTATTCAGACCCTTTGCTCAGAAAAGTGTAGAAGCACCCTTTTGAGTCTTCTTGGGAATGATGCAACAAGTTTTTTTACACCTGGATTTGGGGAACCTCTGCCATTCTTCCTTGCAGATCCTCTCCAGCTCTGTCAAGTTGGATGGTGATCGTTGGTCAACAGCCATTTTCAGGTCTCTCAAGAGATGCTCAATTGGTATTAGGTCAGGGCTCAGGCCGGGTCGCTCAAGAATGGTCACAGAGTTGTTCCGAAGCCACTCCTTTGTTATTTTAGCTGTGTGCTTGGGGTCATTGTCTTGTTGGAAGGTGACCTTCGGCCCAGTCTGAGGTCCTGGACACTCTGGAAGAGGTTTTCTTCCAGGATGTCTCTGTACTTGCAGCTGTCCCTGCAGCTGAAAAACACCCCCTGTAGCATGATGCTGCCACTACCATGTTTCACTGTTGGGATTGTTTTGGGCAGGTGATGAGCAGCGCCTGGTCTTCTCCACACATGACGCTTAGAATTAACGGCAAAAAGTTCAATCTTGGTCTCATCAGACCAGAGAATCTATCTTATAATCTGAGAGTCCTGCAAACACAGTCCTGTGTTTTTTGGCAAACTCTATGCGGGCTTTCATATGTTTTGCACTGAGGAGAGGCTTCCGTCGGGCCCCTCGGCCATAAAGCCCCGACTGGTGGAGGGCCGCAGTGATAGTTGACTTTGTGGAACTGTCTCCCATCTCCCTACTGCATCTCTGGAGCTCAGCCACAGTGATCTTTGGGTTCTTCTTTACCTCTCTCACCAAGGCTCTTCTCCCACGATTGCTCAGTTTGGCCGGACGGCCAGATCTCAGAAGAGTTCTGGTCATCTCAAACTTCTTCCATTTCACGTTGATGGAGGCCACTGTGCTCTTAGGAACCTTGAGTGCTGCAGAAAGTCTTTTGTAACCTTGGCCAGATCTGTGCCTTGCCACAATTCTGTCTCTGAGGTCCTTAGGCAGTTCCTTCGGCGTCATGATTCTCATTTTCTCTGACATGCACTGTGAGCTGTAAAGTCTTCTATAGACAGGTGTGTGCCTTTCCTAATCAAGTCCAAACAGTTTAATTAAACAAAGCTGGGACTCCAATGAAGGAGCAGAACCATCTCACGGAGGATCAGAGGAAATGGACAGCACGTGAGTGAAATATGAGTGTCACAGCAAAGGGTCTGAATACTTATAACAATGTGATGATGTGTTTCTTTTTTAATAAATTTGCAAACATTTCTACATTTCACTTTTTTTTCTGTCAAGATGGGTAGCTGAGTGTACATTGATGAGAAATAAAATTAAATTTTTTGATTTTAGCAAATGGCTGCAGTGAAACAAAGAGTGAAAAAACTTTTGTGTTTGCAACCGTGTCTGTTTGGTTTTTTTTTTGTTTGTTTTCCTCTTATTTGCATTTCGGCCTTCAGGGCCTCTGTACCCATCGGTGACACTTTAGGACACACCGCCCCTCAGTGGTAAAGTCTCTTTACAATATGTGATGTTCTAAGAGTGTAATTAGAGTTTAATTTGCCTCTAGAAGCATTTTAGGGATTTTGTCATTTATTATGAATATCTGAAGAAACAGCAGACATTCATTTCTACTCAGACTGGATGAAAGACTCAAGCAGGTGTCTAATGATTATATGCGTACTTGGACTACATCTGGTCCTAAATCAACTCCTCATTATTAATCTGGCGGAAGGAAGAGGTTTAAATTACCCCACAAATCTAGTTGACTACCGTGATGCGAACAGAAAAGCTAAATCACTGGAAAAACAAAGTCTGTAAAATATTTAGTTTGATAGGATGAGCGATCGGCCACCACCACAGGCACTCGTGGTTTGTTTTGTTTGATGACTTAACGTTCACCTTACGAAATCCGGCACTTCCCGCTCTGCAGAACGAGCTGTGTGCGTCCCTGTCACCATGATGGAAATGTCACACTGATCTGTCTCGTGTGTTCAGCTCACAGCTCCTCAGATGATCAGCTGGAGTCACTCTCATGTGGTAGCTGCCATCTTTTTCTTCTGTCTGAAAAAGACAGGCTAGAATGCCAAGTCCCCTCCTCTGCGCCTGCATTGCATCTAGCTGATTAATTATAGAGGATCATTATATTTCCAATCGTTAGTATTTCCTCGCATTGAGAAGCAATATGTCTTCATTGTTCAGTAATCTGCGATGCCTTGCGGCGCAGCTGCAATGCAGACGACCTTGAGTGGCCTCGCTTTTCAGACGATGATGAATATAAATGAGAGATGTGTTTACAGTTTTCTAGATTACAAAGCTCGTCACATTCACTGTCTCGCTTTTCCTTCCTCTCCGGCACCAGTGGGATTTCACTGCAGTGAGGGGGAGCCTGTGGGTGTTTGCATGGACCCTCTTTTCATTCGCACTGCTATGTGCAATCTTCCGCTCACAGGTAAATCCGAAGAGGCCGCGGTGTTTACACCTGCGTTGAGAAGCGAGAAGACCCTTAAACGAAACGCGGTATATTCGGTGTCGTGGCCTCTATCATCAAGTCGAACCAGTGCTGACCTGTTTACTGAGCAGATTGTTGAGGAGAGACCCTGGAGGACTGGCACTGATCTCAGACTGACATTTAGATCAAGCTGGGTATTTACAGTGTGGCCATCCCATTACTTTAGATAATTCAGCATGAGACAGATTCACTGGACAAAAAAGAAGAAACTTAATAATTAATGCACAACATCTGCATCCTTTATCAGCTTGGAGGAAAAAGGGGTATGTTTTA
Source organism: Fistularia tabacaria (assembly GCA_901007705.1). Taxonomy (NCBI): domain Eukaryota; kingdom Metazoa; phylum Chordata; class Actinopteri; order Syngnathiformes; family Fistulariidae; genus Fistularia; species Fistularia tabacaria. The sequence continues at coordinate 238,737 of CAAKHD010014002.1, forward strand.
TGCAACCAGTGGGTACCATGATGATGGTGAGGCAATAAGTGTGTATCTTTTTACTCATACATGCTTTATTTTAAATGATGTAAACCACAGTAAAACATTAGTAAAATGTGGGAGCAAAAAGTAGATAACATCCATTTATCTGTATATCAATATTACTGTCTTCCTGCGTTGAGCTGTTTTCAACCAGTTGAACCGAATCAAACTTTGCCCATCAATACTGATGTGTATCAAATCTTACCAATTTCCCCGCATATTCATTCTATCAGGCTCCCATCTCGATTTCAGTCATGTTTTTGAGTTCATGTCTGATTAGATATGTATCGCCATGTGAATGTCAAGGTACTGCTATCAGGCTGATTTGGAATACTAATGACTGTTCTTTTCTTTGCTGTTAGCAAACCAAAAGCCACATTTTTAACTTAGCAGAATGTCAACAATCAAACCAGAGGGATATCAAATCCAACATTTAACATCAGCCTGACGGGCTGGACAGCACGATCAACCTGATTTACATTTTCCCCCAAAAAGTGAACTCTATCTGACATCTTTGTAGTAGTAAATGCATTTCTTTTCGACATATATGTCATGTGTCCTATATGTCTTGTGTTTAAATTACTCTTATTGTGACATCATTTTAGGGTGGTTTGAATATCAGCCAATATATAAATATGATTTGTTTAACCCCGATATAAATACCACCTTCAAAATCCAATATTGCTCCGACCCTATAAGCAGGGGAACATGCAACAGTTTATGTTGCTATATTCCTCTGCTGATTTTATGTTATTTCTTCAACAGTATTTAAACATCACTTACGCCTGCCTGGGAACCTTGCTGTTTTCTTTAGTAAGTACAAACCATGGACGGACAGAATATGGTCTCCTGCATACCAGGATGATTTTTTTAAGAAACGACCAGGATATGACCTTTTCAAAAGAAATGATCATCAACTGAGGCTTAATGTCTAGTGAGTGCATGAGTGGCAAGATTTGATCTGGTGGCCAAGAAGCCAGACTCCAGTGTTTGTCACAGTAGTTAGTGCAAACAGAGACTGCGATGTCCTCTTGCCCTTTAATTTAAATTAAACTCTACTTAACAGCAGGAGGCTTCATTCTCACAGCCACTTCACTGCGTGTCTTTGGCATTACGAGCTAATGTTGTGACCCATCCCGTCAGCTCCTGGAACAAACGGAGGCTGCACACAGAGCTGGAACAAGCTGTCAAGAGCAAGTCACAACTTATTTTCAGCAGCATATTTACTACAGATTTATTTATATGCTGTTATCTGTGCAGTCCCTTTTCTCAAAGATAAGAAACACTGCCCTTGTTCTCTATCAAACCGCTTGCTGTAACTGGAAACCTATCTCATTAATCATACAAGTCCAGAGTCTTCCGACAACATTGTCAGGTCATGAAACATCTCATCTTCTGCTCTTCTACAGTACTTGGTGTATGATACCCAACTTATTTTGGGCGGGAAACACAGGAAATATGAAGTCTCTCCGGAGGAATTTATCTTTGCAGCTCTCAACCTCTATTTGGACATCGTAACCATCTTCCTGTTTGTGCTGCAGCTCATCAGCCTCTGCCGTGGCAACTGAACCTAAAACAAATTGGTGAACTATTTTACAGCCAAACAACGGCTGCTGATGATTAAGTCAGAAATTTGTATCTGTAGAGATCCATATTAAAGCAGTCTCTTCCCGTTCTTCAACATCAGTGACCATATTTGACGAGGAGATCCTTGTGATGTGTCCAAGATACAGCCATGCTGATGATCAATCAAGTTAATATTTGCTTTGTTAATTTGGTGCTTCATCTTGTGTTCAGTTCAATTCAGCAGAAGACTGTTTGTGGCCCGCTATATTTCCTTTGCTCTTCAAAATGTATTTCTTCATTAAAAAAAACACACAACCGAAAACTCAACTTGTAGTTTATTGGCATCACACATCAAACATTTCATATAAAGAGGGAATGTATCAAGTATAAACTAAGAAAGTGCAAATAGCATTTCAAGAATTAGTCGCTTTACAATAGAAAATCAATGAGTTACAAAATGGTGTTTGCCATTTTAAAATAAGTCACCTGGACATTAGAGGTGAAATGAACAGTATATTGTTACACAAAAGGGTAAAATAAAATCTTACACTAACTCTGAAAAACTTCACTAGTCATTTGGCACTCCTAGTTCAATAACTTCAAGAAACCTGTGAAAGCAATCAGTTTTTCAAGATTAAATGCGTCTCTAATTATTTGTTAGAAGAAAACCTTGTTTTTTTCTGACTGGTCAGGTATTACATACAAAAAACTGAATTACGTTATGACGGTAAAACACTGATCAATGATCTGTTTCATTTCATAATGGTTAGACATAATCCTTTTCTAGGAGATATTCTTCTGATGAATACCTACTTTATATTGCAACTTTCCGCCATTTTAGTGTTTTTGTAGGATACAAGGTGCACATACAGCAGGTCAACTCACTTGTAACTCAATACAGTAACTTTAGCTTTTAAACCATAAAAAAAACTAACCGCTGAAAAGGGAACAGGGTCCTGAAGCCCCAGAGGCTACATAGAACAACAGAATCAAGCTATTTGAAACAACTGGGAACGGAATTTGAAAGTCTAATAACAACTGTTCCTTCATACCTAATCATGTAATGTCACTTTTTACTGTGAACGTATGTCATTATAATACTTCTAGAGCCAACTAAATGTCCCATGTGGTCAATATTTTGATGTGGACGAGAACTTTTGTGACACAAGTGACGATGGACAAATGAATTTTGTTTACGCTGAATACTATGTAGAAATGTGTTTATAATAATAATAATGTGTATATAATAATGACAAAGGCACTGTGTCTCTAAGTAAGTAGAGAACGATTACAAAGACATGGATCCCCATGTCATTAAGATGTAATAAACAATCATGTTTTTCCCATGCATTACCCTGCAGTCCGGGGACATCTGCACAGCACTGCGAAGGCTTCTATTATATTACACTTTAATGGAACCCAGAGAAAAGACAGTGATTTGGGCTAAATATTGCTTTCAATAGCTATTTCTGCAATACAAACTCAACAACTCACTGTCTGCTTAGTACGTTGCATGTTAATGAATAAAGACAAGCTATGATGGAATTGAGAATACCGGTTTACAGGGGGACATATGCAGCCCCCCCCCCCTCCCAGTGTTCACTTTGTTTCAAGCACAGAAGACATGCCATCAAACGTGGATTGGACGATGACTTTAAAAATCGGTCGGAATTGTCAGGTTCATTTTGAAATCTTCACATTTTACTTTAAGAATGACTTGAAACCTGTGCATATCTAGTATGAAAGTACACAATAATTCCTGTTCTAAACTACAAATCTAAGCATCAGCTATTCATGAGATTTAAAGTATATAACGCAGCTGAAATGTGATGACAAAATATGGCTCTTTATTTTCACACTGAAGTTGAATGTTGAGATTGTACTAAGCAGGCACAATTTGCTTTGAAGATAAAACTAGCTGACTAAATCCTGCTAGTCAGTGTTTGGCACCTGTGAAAGTAAATAATCAGATATGGATTTGACCGAGAGCCAGCTTGTAACACACAGCTCAATGCCAGGTGCAGTGTAAAACGTCTGTCAGACCTGGTTTCAAAATATTCAGTTAGTTTGCTCTCCAGTGAACAAAAATAATACCCACAATGGTTTTAAGTCTATCGTTTCCTCTGTATTTGATATCAGACAAAGCAAAACATTGATATTTCTTTCAGCAAAGAAACAATTTATAAAATGATGTCCTTGAAAATTGTCAGCAAGTATAATCTTTCATCAGTTAGTGCTTTCTTTTAAGGTGGCACGGTTGTCAGGGGGGCCAGTACAGTATAACCAGGAAACATATCAGACTGCAATGAGTCTAAATACATTTTCCACCTTCCATGCACAAAGTGACACATCGTACAATCTGTTAAGAATTCAAACAAACACCTTCTAAACATATTTCTCACATTTGTCTAGTTTCTGGTCAAACAAAAAGGCTCTTAATGTCTCAGCTATTATCAGATCAGATCATACCAAGTGCACTTGCTCCTCCCACTCGGAGGAGCTTGTGCTAGCCAACGGGTCAGATACAGAGTTACACTGGGGAGTGTCAACATGGCAGACCTTTGCGCCTCCCCGCTCGGCATGGTCACCAACAGTGTCAAGGGTGGACATGTAAGGTATCGGCATGCTGTCAAGCCCAACTAGGTCAAGGTGTGTTGGCCTCTCAGTGACACCTCGCTCCTTTGCCTCTATATCAGTCAGTTCCTGAGAGCAAAATCCTGTTTCTGCCACTACCTCTTCCAATTTACTGTTTTCATGAACAACAAATACCCCAGCTCTGTCATCATCTTGCAATAATGCATCTTGGCCCGCATGGAGGGGATTTACCGTGGCTTCTGTATCAGAGCAGGTTGAAGGCACCAGGGTGATACCTTGTGGGTTCATGTCGTGAAACCAAGCCATGATGTTGCCCAGCAGGTTAGAATTTGTTGCTATTGCTGATGAAGAGGAAGGGTCATGGCTGCTGCATGTGGTTGAGTCTACTGTATCACCAGAAGAAAAATAGCCTGCTGATGAACTGCTGCCACCTGGAGCCACTGGTATCGGCCCAGACGACCCGCAGGCCCGGTGCTGAGAGTCACAGTGCTTAACAGAGGTGGAAACAACAGTGCCAGGAGTGTACCGGCTACTGATGTTGCCCAGAAGAGCCAAGTTATCTCCAAGCTCCAGCAGTTCTGAGCTGCTTAAGGAAACTCTTGGGAGGACCTCTACACCTGGAGCACTTTGTTCAAGCCTGGAAGGCAGAGATGTGCCAATAGCACCAAGCGATGCTTCATGAGTAAGGACCTCTTGATTGGACTTGCTGCCCGCCATCCCTGAGTCCTGCAGTGAAAGCTGAATGGCCAGTAGAATGTTCGGGTCGTCATCATCTAAAGAACCAAGACCCTACGGAAATAAAAAAATCAGCACAAAGCAACAGTGACGCTCAGGAACAGAGATCAGGGCAAGTCATCAGGCTTCAGAGAGCATAACTCTATCAACAAACAACATATTTTAGTCCACTTAATTCTAAACTAGTAAGCCATTGACATCTAATAACATTTCATGAAAATTTACTACATGAGCTGGGTGCTGTACTTTATAAGGCTCTCCAATTGGAATAAATAGTGTATTTGCTGGAAGTTATTTTCATTTGTAGATCTTGTCTTTCATGTCTTCCTTACAACAGTGTTGACAAAGCTGCCTTCAGTAAATCACACAAAAGGACGTCACCCACGAAAACACATTTTGGAAAAATTGTAGTTTCTTTTTGAGCAAACCCATTTATCATCAGTCCTATCATTGATTTTATTTAATGGGACTTACTGACAAGTTATATCAGCAATCACTTCAGATTCTGGTGTGCTGGAAACAATACTGAATATCTGAAATGTGCAAAGTGCATTTTAGTTGGAGAACAAAAAAAGGGCATTAGGGAAAAAAGGAGAAGAAAAACGAATGAGGAAATTGCCAATGGCAGTGGACCTATCTAGGACCGTATTGCTAAATAGGTGAAACATAACCGAAAGTTATTTGAGTAGATTTCCATACATTCCTTAATGGTAAATTTAGTAGTGAGTGATAGAGCAAAACAGTAATGAAACTGAAATTTAGAGTAAAAACGAAATTCTACTTTTAAAAGAACCAGTGTGTTGGAAGTTGTGAGATTTTGTTTTAACCTCGTCTCGTTTCTCCCAAGCATGCAGTGAGACTACTGGAGACTCCACATTAAATTAAAAGAAATTAAACCTGGATCTACAATTCTTTAAGTTGGCTGTCTGAAAAATGTATTAGCAAAAAATGAGTCAACATTTTGTATTCACCACTAGTAGTCATTTACATGGCTTAATTAATCTTTGATCTATGACTGGTGGAAACAGGAAACGATGGGCCAGTGTGCAAATTTTCCAAGATTTAATTTAGAATAAGAATAACCCTTTAGCTATCAAATTGGAGTAGGAATTTGATCATTATGGGTAGCTCTAAATGTTATGTGGAATAAAGATAAATTCAGAACTGACAAAAAAATACTGTGATTGTTCTATTCCAGTTACTATACAGCATAACTTTTTTATTGACAAGCTGGTAAGTTTTTGTGTGTAATAGACAATTTAGGTCGATGTGGTAGTTAAGTTAAATTTCAATTCATTATTTAAGAAGAAATTCAATATTTTTAGTCAATCAATTTGAACATTTTCACAATTGAAAAGTGTTTAAAATGTTTGAAAGTACCTCACATAAACAAAAACAAGTGGACATAGGGAGTAGGGGACTCAAACTGTGTAGTTGGCTGTGATGTTATAGATATGCTAGAACAAACACAGCTAAAAAAATTAAAGAAAAAAAAGCTGTGATTCAGGCTTTGGAGACATGACAAACCATGCTACAACAGTTTGTAACATGCAAAGACAGATTTGTGCAGTCTGGAAAAACATCTGTGTAGAATCATATCAGTTTTGTATTTATGGTTGGGAAAAACTCGGCTTAGGTGTGGTTGTCACAAAAGGTCCTTTACCAGGATCAGTGGATAAGCAGGCAATTCACTTCTTTAATTGATCACTACAACTTTTGGCTTTGCTGACTGAACCAGCATTGTTTTGCAAAAGCTCACTCTACTAACATTTCACCTGCACCAACAACCTGTCTTCATTTAAGGGAAGAATGAGAAGGATGTGTTTGTTTGTTTGTTTGTTTTGTTTTCTTTGTTTCTTATTATTTGTTTTGGGGGTTTATTTTTAGGCAAGAGTGAGTTGCATTCCGAATGCAGCTTTAACATGGGGCGGCATGGATAATTTGTTGGTTTTGTACAGGATCAGATTAGTGGGCTGCAGTCTGATTCTTCACATTTACGATACACATATAACAGTGAGGTCTTTCATCTATAACTGCGTAGGACATTCTTTTAAGCTATTTTCTAAAGTGTCAGACTTCCTGTCAGCCAGCATGAGAAGATTAAAATGCAATGCCTTAACTCAATAGAAAAAGGAGCCTACACAGGAGAGAGTTACCCATTGTCATGTATAGTATGAGGCGAGACTCAATGACAAAACAGCTCCCCCTTGTGAGGACTCTGCAGCCTACAGAGTGAGACAGCCCGTTTCAACTGCTTCACACGGCATATAGAGGGGAATTAATCATTTTTGGAATTTTTACTACACTGGTTATGTTTCATATTACATGAGATTATTATATGGATGGATTGAAGCCAGAAGAAATTTAGAGAGTTGGCACAAAAGAAAAGTTAAATGTCATATAACACTAATTCATTTAAATTAATTAAAACATAATTTGTTCCTTGAATCTCCTTTTCTATGAGATTTTGCCTGAGATTCTCTTATCCATTATTTGACTGCACAAAAATGTAAACAAGACGCTTAAGAGGCTTTTTAGGGTTTTCCCTTGCTGTAAGGAAAAAAATTACTATGTGACACCAACTGTAATGTTTACTGAGTCATCAAACCAAAATAAAGATTTTTATTGATGGAACTGTTTAAAAGGAGTCTAAGCCTGAAAGCCTAGACAGGTTGTTACTGAAAATGAGCACTTACCATGAGAGGATCTTGTCTTCGCCCACCTCCAATTTCTTGGGGGTCTTAACAGAAAAAGACATGAACAAACATGCCCAAAGTAAAATACTGCCCTTTAGCATCAGCATGACAGCAGTCCTTTGCTACTTTACCTGAAGTACTATCACTGGGGTCATCGGGGTCAGGAGTATTACTACGAAGACTGGACATATCACCTCGCCTTCGTTGTCTATGTCTCCGTCTGTATTGGAACTCTGCATACTCCTAAAAACAACAATAAAAGATTAGTACTTTAACAATCATTCAACACTAAAGCAATCCTATGCATCTCTTCAACAGCATCGTGTTATTAAAGGGATAGATTAGCAGTGTTTTATGATGATCGTCCAACAGATTACTTTGTGTGGTATGATACTTCTGTCTAATGCGAGATCACCACTTCGCGGTTCTTGGCTAAGACAATGGCATAAGATGGTAGTTGTACTGGTAAGTTTTTAGAAAAATGTAAAGATACAAAATTTTCACATCTGTCTATGAGGAAATAACTGGACCAGCCTTATCATCAAATTCATAACTTTAAAAAAGTGATTCAAAATCATGTAATCCAATGCCTGTCACTTAAATCCTGTCTCATGTTTCCAATGGTCTAAAAATAGCCTACTGTGAAGTTACTTGCAGGCATTGTGGGAACCAATGGTGCTGACCATCTGCAGCTGAGCCTGTGAGGCAATGTGATCAAGCATTGATTATTACTATGGTGTTCCCACTTAATACTCCAGCTGAGACACAAGCTTTCATTGAGGCCACAGAAATAAAAGCATAGCTTTCTAGGGTGGAATTGTACTCTGTATCTTGGGATAACATTTACTGTGAAAGCACTCAAGGCCTAATGGGGGATGGAAGGGGGCATTATACTGATTATAATGTATGTTTTGTAAATTTAAAGCTATAGCAGGCGAGAGATTGTAGCAATGAATAAATCATGAGTTTATTCAAAATTTAAAGATAAACCTATTTTCTTAACAATAAATGACTATACTGAAATACATTAATAAAGAAACTCATCTCATGGTCGAGCAGACAAACACCTGCGAGTCGAAAATTCTCAGTGACTTCTGTTCAAAGCAATGACCTTTCCTTTTTGCTTGGATGGCAATACATAGTACCAGTTGAAAGCACCAAATTTGTATTGAACAAAGAAAACTTGCAAAGTTTCCCAAAAAAAAAAGCATCTCACATTGCTGATTCTCACTCTTGCAACTACTTTTAGCTACGGCTTCTTTATCTTCAGGTTGTAGCATCACCTAATGCCTAAACGCTAACCCTAACTGGTACCACCGAGTGTTATGTCAAATCTGCATGACAAATGTTGATGTGAACAACCATTAATGTTGTTTTCAAAATATTTTTCTGGGAATTGAATCCAAATTTGGGTGGCATTGTGGCGCAGTGGTTAGCCTTCCCATCTCATAGTAAGAAGGACCCTGGTTCGATTCCCACAGGGGGTCTCTCTGTGTGGAGTTTGCATGTTCTCCCCGTGTCTGGAAAACAACTACAGGCCTATCATTGACAGCTTTCACATGGTTGAGATGGACAATATGGTGTTTAACTTCTACAAAGCTGAAGCTGTGTGCTCAAAATTATGCAACTCAGGGTTTTCTTTTTGATGTGACTTTGATTTTCCAATTTCTTGAAATATCTGGAAAATAAGAAAAGTATTAGAAAACGATGGGCAAGGTCCTCCAAAATTGATTTTTGTTTATTTATCGTCCTAACTAAGTAGCTGCTAATGTTAGTCAAACATCTTGTGTTGTGACATGTGTGCGAAGCCAAATTTCAATAAAACACAGCTTGGGTGTACTGCAGGGTTTGAAAAGAAGGGTGAAAAAAAGATTGACTGCCAGCAACGCAACCTTCAGTACTATATCTTTCTTGAGATCCTTCGTTCACAAATGCTTCTCAAAGTGTGACTTCTGGTTTTGGATTAAAAATTGTGGATAATATAAGATAATTGTTTTGCATGATCTTCTCGACGAAATGTAAAACTGGTGATGCTTATTGATTATTTAACATATCAAATTCCCAACCCAAGATTCTATGAATAGATGAACATGATCTTTTCTTGTGACAGACACTTTGATCAGATTTCCGTCAATAACAACTTGCCTGAGTGCAATCTGACTGTGTTGAGTTGTTTCAGAAAAAAAATGGACACGAAAATTCATTGTCCACCTGAATTTTAAAAGACAATATTTTGGGAAACCACAGACATCTACTAATTTCTCTCAATCAGAGGAAATATTCTGGTCACTGAATCCAGCTTTCAAGACCATATATTCATATAGAAACACAGACACACAGACAAACACACCCGCGCACGCACACACACATGAGTATGCAATAGAAGTTCTAAAATATGTCATTATTAGGATTTTATTATTGAAGTAAACAACTCCTGTCTTTATTCAATTATCTGGAAACATGAAAATATATAATCACCAATTAGATGCCATTTCTATAAGACAGCAATAAACTGTAACATGTACTTCAATCCAGCCAAGAAAAGAACTGCCTCTGTTCTGAACATTTAGGGGGGAACGTATAGCATGTAGTCGCAGCAAGACAATATGTGTGTGAATGTGAGGAACCCGGTTGGAATGGTGAGGCTACAGGGAGCGGAGATCAAGAAGTTGGAGGATTTCAGGTACTTCGGGTCAACAGACCAGAGCAATGGAGAGTGTGGAAAAGAGGTAAAGAGACAAGTTCAAGCAGGTTGGAGTGGGTGATGAAAAGTTTCAGGGGTTCTATGTGATAGAAGAATATCAGGCAGGATGAAAGGAAAGGTGTAAAAAACAGTGGTGAGACCAGCAATGCTGTATGGTTTGGAGACACTGGCACTGAACAAAAGACAGGAGGCAGAGCTGGAGGTAGCAGAGATGAAGATGTTAAGGTTGTCTTTGGGAGTGATGAGGATGGATAGGATCAGGAATGAGTCCATCAGGGGGACAGCACATGTTAGATTTTAGACTGAGATGGTTTCGGTCATATACAGAGGAGGGATAGAGACTATATTGGTAGACGGATGCTGGAATTGGAGATGCCAGGCAGAAGGTCTAGAGGAAGACCGAAGAGAAGATTTATGGGCATAGTGAGAGAGGATATGAAGGTAGTTGGTGTGAGAGATGAGATGAGGATACAGAGAATAGGGTTAGATGGAGAAGGTTGATTCGCTGTGGCGACCCCTGAAGGGAAAAGCCGAAAGGAAAAGAAGAAGTATAACATGTTTTATCCATAATTAGAACTTTGGATTTTAATCTATGTATATTCAATGAGGGCCAATGCTTGGGGTGAATATATAAAGCTTTTTTACTGACATGCCTTAATTACTTACTTTCTTCTATCTTTCTTTATTTTCATTGTAGAAATCTACCCCTTAATATTCCTGAAGCTGACAAGTTTGCAATACCGAGTGGGCAAGCTAAATATGTTAACAACAAAAAAAAGGAATTTTGGAGAGGTTCTCACAGAGTAAAGATTGGGAATGTTATTTAATTTCCAGTATCCATCTCATCAACAATCAAATTAAGCAATGTAGCATGATCTGCACTCAACACTCAACGGAAGAGCGTCGTGTA
>CAAKHD010014002.1:249995-264604 GCA_901007705.1 Fistularia tabacaria
AAAAAGGAATTTTGGAGAGGTTCTCACAGAGTAAAGATTGGGAATGTTATTTAATTTCCAGTATCCATCTCATCAACAATCAAATTAAGCAATGTAGCATGATCTGCACTCAACACTCAACCCACCAACACATTGCCTATTTGTATAATCTCAATCCACCAACGCACTGTCTATTTGGATTTCACAAACTAGTTATTAATTCACCCTGAAGACACTATTTCACTAAGCAGCTTGTCTGTTGTGCTGAGATATGCAGTAAGCATTTAGAGAAGTGTAAACAATGAAGTCATAGCCAGCTCCACTTGTCTAACTATCAGGCTCAGTTCTATGGTGCCTAAACATGTTTCATATAATCTAACATAACTAATATTCATGTCAACCAACATACACTGAATGCTTATTCCAATCTGTTTTTAGAGCATGATAAACTGGACACTTCATCTCGCTCCTGTAAGGCCATGATATATAAATTTCTTTCAGTGGATAGTAAAAGCAGCACAGTTGAAATTTTAGGTAAAAGTCACATGAATCTGAATAAAACCAATTCCATTTACCTCAGGTGATGCAAAACCGAGATATTCCCAGTCCCATGTCCCACCAGCAAAACTGGAAATAAGTAAGATTTGGAGGAATTTATGTCATGAAGAGAGCTGGTAAAATTTTATGGCCATTACATATTTTTGACACTGTGGCATGATATCACTTCTAGCTGTGAGTGTTTTCATTTTGGAATTACCTGCGCCTGGGTGCATCAGGGGAGTCATTAGGGGCCACTCCCCTTGCTACAGAGGCTAAGAACTCCTGTCTCTTCTGCTGTACCAGACATGCTGCACGAATGATCTTGTGACGAGGTGTCCGCAGGTACGGCCGGTTTACTTTTTGTGCAAGGTCTTCAGTCACCATTTCTAAGTCAGTCTGAGTAAAGAAAGAGTTTATTAGGGGCACTTTAATTTGGCAAATAATGCAAACAAAACCCTTAGCACATGAAAACAGGTGTTTGAGAATGACAGTGTTGGATAAAACAAAAACATTAATTGCCAATCTGGGCTATTCGACAAGAGTGAACACACATCAAAAGTAGCTCTAAAACTTAAATACTTTGAAGGATATTGCATGTCTTAAATAAAAAAAAATCTATTAATTTTACAAGGATTTGTGAAATTTTGGAATCTTCTGGATTCTTCATTAATTTTACAACATTTATAAAGGCTACAACAAAAGATGACATGTAGATATATCATATGGCTATCCTTGTTCATGAATAATAAAACATTGAATATTTAATAATAGCTAGTAGCATTCATATCTAGGGCAGACTAAGGATTGTGTGGTAGAAAAATCATATTTCTAATGACCTATATAAGACTGGCTGCTATTAACATTTGTCTTTTTTCAATAAATGGGACTCAAACCTGCATGAGCTCATAGATCTCTTTCTTTGTGCTTTTGGGCTCCAGAAAGAATCCATAAGGGTAAGAGCATTTGAGGATGCGCCGAGTCTTCAGTAGTTCTAAGACTGCATCTTCAATAAATGTAGTGTCAGGTGGGCCTCCTTCCCCTGGGGAAGAGAAAGTCGGTTGGATACATCCCTATTTTCAGCCTACATTACTCATGGTGAAGTGCATAGGAACATAAAAAGAAGCCAGAAACACCATTTTAATAAAAAGTAAATGAAGGCTAGTTGAATTCATTGGGACAGTTCCAACACTGACAGCTTTGACACATGCTGGCCAAATCAGCATTACCACCATCTAGTAGAGGAAGTGGGTTTCCACCAGACTTACAGGCAATTTTTAGAGTATTGGGTATAAATGTGACTCAACGTCATTTTCTCACCAATGGGCAAAATCTGAAGGCTTTGTCTATACACCAGCCCTGTAAAGGCGCTATTAGTTTACGTATGGAGACAGTGAACAGTTGACAGAAATCAGGGTTCTTTTGCTCCACCAAGTACCATATGGTCTGTATGGATTTCAAGGATAAAGTGGACAGTGAATAGGGGTTTTAAGAAGAAGGTTTGCCATGTGTTCCCCATGTATTTCACTTGGAACTGAACATGGACATTAATATGCTAAATAACACTACTGAGTGTGTGAACTTGACTTCTGAATGGACTCGAGGCAAATTCCATTTCTCTGCCAAACATGCACAAGTAATGACACTAAAGTTTGAGTGTGGAAATTAGACTGAAAGTTTTAAATCACAACAACATAAATATATAATACAGGTTATAATACAATAATACAATAATAAACAGGTTGTTATTGCCTGCACAGATGGAGGTTTACAGGGCTCTTGACTAGGCATATTCACAAACTACAGCTTTGGTGTTACTTAAATGTGTCTGCTGAATAATAACTATGCCCTCCGTTGTTGATATATTTTTAAATCTCTTTGTGTTTGAATCCCTCATGCCTACTTCTAAAGGCCAAATATCAATGCACTAGATTAAGATATGACTAAATGTGTAGTGAATATTGACAATGTTATGTCAGATTGGCAACTCACTTCCACTTAAGGCTTTGCTGAGTTGCTCCATCTTCTCTTTGGCTGTTTTTAACAAGCGCTGCTCCAGCTATGTTGAAAAAGACAGAACATACCTCATTTTGAAAACTAAACATATTTCACTTCAAGAAAAAAAATAGCCACACATAGGAAAATGATACAGGATTATAAAATCTTATTTGAAAATAGTCACTAATTATCAGCCTCCCATTATATTCTATATATAGTATGGATAGTGCAGAAATAACAAATATGAATCCTTCTAGAGAATCATTAATTCTATAGAATGAGACTGTTACCATTAGCCAATTTTAAACATATTGAAAAGTTCACACAGGCGATATCTAATGCTGTTTGTATAATATAAATGTAAGGCTTCATCACACAAAGGCAAAACCAGCCCGATTTACCTTATAGCTGTGTTCATGGTTCTTGAAGCGTGTGTAGTAGTGCATGAAACGGTCAAGTTCCTGGAAGCTCTTGTGCTTCTTCTCTGCCTGCAAAATTACATGAAATTCCACTCAGAATGAATGTGCGACAGACTATGTTGTTTCCTTGTTTTCAAAATTATAATTTGTAATCCAGAGAAAGATTGATATTGTGGATCTTTTGGCCTTAAATGAGAATACACAGAATTGATCAGGAATTACTCAATAAAAGACTGACGTTTTAGTATTTTTACAGCTGCCATTGTTTATGGAGGTTCTCAGTCATCCAGGCCGTTGTGACCACGAGTCGAAATCTTTCGTGGCAACTGGACTTGAATTTCTTTCCTTGAACGGTCCAGTTGCCACAAAAAGATTTCAACAAGAATATACACCTACCATTATTCAACTGAAAGGTTGTGGGTCTGGGAAATACAAAAAACATGGCGGATTGGATGATATTCATTGCCCTATGTTTCATGAAACAAATTCCAATTGTACAAATTGTAGAGAAGTCGCAAACTAATGGTGCATTTGGAATTTATGGTATCAGTTGACTTTGGTATGGATATTTTTTTGCCCCTTGATGACCTGGTATTGACTACATTGAGTCCTTTTTTGTAGCATCAACACCATTGACATTCTGGGTACTCCCAACTACCTAGAGAAAATCAAAATAGTAGGTGGAGTCAGAGCTCCAACTTACCAGTAATCAACTTAATTTTTCCGGACATTGTCTGATCTTGTCACAAAACAAAGAGGACTGTGTGTTTTCAATGCAAAATTTTGTGGTAACTTGTGTGCTTTGAATTGTTGAAATCTTACTTTATGTATAAAATCTTAAAAAATAGTGATGTTTTATCTCATTTGTGACGGCAGACTGAATAAGGGAATAATAAATAATAATTTGATTATAGCAAACCAGAAACAAAAGGAAAATGATGTGTAATAAATCGTATGTTCTGTGAAAATGTAATAACACCCCACTCCCCCTTCCTCCAAGGTTATTTTGCACAATGGAAAAAGCACTGGAACCCAAAATGGGATAAACCAAACCAACTTCACCTGACACCACACATTGACATGAAGCAAAAGGCTGAGTGTTTGTAAGTACCTCCTCAGTCATCTCCTTTGACTGCTCCTCTACCTGCTGAATGACTTCATAGCGGGTACAGCGATAGTAACCTCCTGTAGATGAGCTGTGTTTCTTCCACTCTTCCAGACAAATCCAACAGAAATCATACTTGCACTGCAGGTTAGAGTATTGATATTTTACGTTGTGTAACATTTCTTTAGATCACATTGAGCATTTAAAACTGAATCAAAAAGACTGCTATTTTATTTTGGGGAGTCTAAACAGTCTCAACATTACAGTATGGGTAAGGATAAGTAAAAATATTTACTCACCATTTGCACTTACAAAAACCCATATCTAATTCAGTTTGATTCATCAAAAACCAAAAAAAAAAAATACAAATGTCTCAATTGAAATGACCTGAATTTCTTCTTGACCACTTGGGCAGTCGGACAGCAAAATAATTTCACAGACTATTCAAGAGTGCACGGGCAACTATTTAAAGCTCACCATTACTTTTTTGCAATCTATAGCTTAGATCAGTAACTCCTATTGGACACTGTGGAACAACAAAACACTATAGCCACTCAAATTCAGTCTTTTCAAATGTAAGGGATCACTCTCCCCATGCCACAAGGACTTCTGTGAGCGAAAAGTTAACAAGGGCAACACAACACTCAAGGCTGAGACCTCTGTTGTCTTGGAAATACTATCCTTGCATGACACTTCAGGAAAAAAACAAAATCAATACAAAAGGCAAGACCAAGGTTGACAGGGTTGGTAGTAACACAAAGACAGCATGTGAAACACAGAGACCATGTATACAAAGAACAACAAAGGGCCTCAATGGAGGCAGTGAAAAGACAAAGAAATGTTCCTTGGCAACACTGAGTCCCTTGTTTCCAAGCAATAGTCATTAAACCATTTTTTACAGGTAGTAACAGGTCAAGAGGTGAGTCATCCACACCCTCTCAGCTTGTATAAGCTCTGTCATTCTGCACAAATTAATCTACATCTTTAGCCAGATTCCCAAACCAGGATGGAGACACTGATGAGGCTATCAACAAAAGCAAAGGTGAATGGCTATATGACTGAACCATGGTTTGGCATGATTTGCCATCTAAGATAAACAGAGATCACACAATTAATTGTTTTTACATTCAGTCACTTGACTACAGCCAAGAGACTTATGTCCCTTCCATGTCACTTTTTGTCTGGCGCATCTTTCAGACTGTTTTTTTTTCTTATTTCAGAAAACAAACTACTCTTAAATGGATTGTCTTTTTATGACCCTTTATCCATGAAGTTCATTATCATATATTTAGCTAAGTGTGTTGTATAAAATCTGTTTAAGTATAAAAAAGAAACACCAGAAAACTTTGGAACTGTTCTGCTGCAACATAATAAAGAGAACAGCCTAGACCTATTCTACAAAAAGGGCCTTGAGGTAACTTTTGTTGTGATTTAGCACCATATACTTTAAATTAAATTGAAATGAACTGAATTTTATAATAACAATCACAATAATAAATTAACAGAATACTATATAAGCTGTTTGCATCATCAAACCCAACATATAACTTACTTCAACAATAACTACACCACATTTAATGATGATTATTTAATTATTAGCATTATATCTTACTGGTTTACAGATGCAGGCTGTGGCAACTAAAGTTGGTCTTGCATAAAGATTTCAATAAGTTCTGTTTTGTCACAAAAAAACAGAAGTCACTCACTTTTACACTTTTTTACTCTACATCACTGATGACAGTTATATGATTTCTTGAAAGCATAAGGGTTTGTGCTGTTAACAAGAGCACAAATATAAAATTCAAATTAAAATATGGAAATAGGTTTTGTTTTATAATGGTCCTTGCATTCTTTCAAAAAGAAGATACCCTGTATATCCCCTTTATCTGGGACTGTCAAAAAAAATGAAAACTCAGCACAGATCAAATAGCATTTTTCATTGGCAACTGGTATAACAACTTTTAAGCATAAATACCTACAAATAAACCTGGAAAGTTATAGGAATAACCTGAAATTTAAAATAAATTTGTAGTATTTAATGTCTGTCAAGGAGAGTAGCCAGTGATAAGTAAAAACATACTGAAATCATGTAATCTATAATATTGTTTTGCTTGAGGGCAGCGATTAATAACATTCCTTACCTTAGCACACTGCATGTGGTTGCAGCCCTCATTTTTCTGTATTGGGGACTTGCAATTGGCACATGGTTTGGAGTTTGAAAGCAACCATAAGCAGTTGGCTGCATCCTCGTATGCTTCACTCACACCAGCCACTTCAATTGAAGAGGTAAAGAGGGCAGGGTATGAGATAGAATCAGAGGGGCTATTATCAAGACATTTATGCTTAACAATTCATGGTACAGTCATGCCTCTCTATAGCTTAAATCTTAATAATAAATCACTTCAGGGCCTTTTTAAATAATGCTAAATTTGAACAATTCAAAAGAAAAGCGCTAATAGTACCACTGTCACATTAGTGAAATGGCACATTGGAGGGACTTGAGCCTTTCTAAATGACTTTTTTGATTGTCCATAATGACATGACTGTGTCTAAACATTACAGACTTTCCAAAAGATTTGAGTTTCTTCTAATTCTAAATTGGTCCACTCCATGGAGAATTTGAATATCCTAAGTGTTGCACTCCATAATCATTGTTGCATTTCAAATAATTCAATTTACAAAAAAATGATTAGGTGTTCAACATATTTAAAGATATATCACTATTAATATCCTTCCTTGCATTAACTGACCTATGCAATTTTGTGGCTAAACAAAAACTATGCTATATAATACAGAGCTCCTCAAAACTATTGCTGAAACAGAAAATAATATTTAAAAACTCACATTCCTCAGGTTTCATTTCGTTGACTTTTTGTAACCACAACTTCCAGATTTCACAGTCACAGGGCTCATGAGCCTCACCTTGACACTCCCTGAAATATACCAAGACACAAATATTCAGATACATTAACAATAGTCATATCACCTGAATGTGTGAGTGAGCCTGACAGGTGAAACTAAATACCCCTTTCAGGAATCATCCTGTTTGCTGAAGTGCAGTGAGTTGTGTGTAACTAGTTTGGGTGAAGAAGGGGGGCGGTCGAAACTTTTTATATGGTTCAGAGAGTATGAGACAAAGGACAGAAGATGAAGGACAAAGCAGCACCCGAATTTAGTGATAAATTGAACTTAAAAAGTATAAACATGCTGATGTAGGTAAATAATTGAAAATGTATTGATTTAGCAGAGCAGAGAAGAAAAGTTAACTGTTCGGCAGGTATACTTGACTTTTATTGAGGTCTTAAGAGAGTACAAAGCTTTGGTTGGAGGGAGTTTTCCCTCAAGAGTGGTATTTGTCAGATCATTTGTAATACCAGTTTCTTTATGACTCTGTAGATGTTAGGATTGTTTCTTGTTTTCAAATAATCAGATTTCCTTCAGTGCTGTTTGGCAAAGGTAAGCAGTCATTCTGAGCATTTTGCAAAGGAGTGACATCCATTCTACCTTTCCATTACTGAGGAATAACTAATCATCTGCTGCTTTCTACAGAAGTTTTTACTGTCTGAGGTCTACAATTCTTTTCGTAAGGATATATTGAAGTCTAACTGGCAACTTTTGGTTTAAAACCCAACTCTCAGATGATGCAATATAATTTCAGATTTGATACACATCAAATGCAATGTCCAAACACCTAATTCATCCTCCTGGTAGGGCCGGGTACATTTTGAGAAGGGGTAGACAAGGAAAGGTGTGTTCCAATTCGTAAATATTTCAAACCTTAACCAAGATCCTTACACTCCAGGTGTTATGTGAGTCACTGTATGCATGTTTAATAGTTCAGACTGCTAGGAAACTGGCAAGACAAACTTGAGTATGGCAACTGATCAATGATGGGGAAATACATCCAATGACATCTTAGCATAACTCACCAGCAGAAGAGGTGGCCCTTGCCACAGTCTACAGCAGGTGCCCTCAGTGGTGGAAAACTAATGGGGTCTGAGGTGGATGATCCAGGGCCCTGAGTATTTAGTCGTACTGCCCTTTCACACCCAGCCAAAGGACACCAGCGGATTACTGGATTATTCTCCACAAACGCCTGTAATTGAACATTAAAGCAGAAAATCCGAGATAATCAATTACATCAACAATGTAATTGGATTTTTCTGTAATTGCAAGCATTTTTGAATGTAAAGGTATGATTTCAACCCGATTACTAGGTAATATTACGATTACATAATGTCATGGTATTACAGATTAAAGCCTTTGAGAATTGTCCTTCCAATCCAAAATCAACAAAAACTAAATTATTTCTATACCACAAAAAAGACTCTGTAACGGTCATCCCTGCTTTGTTGCTAACTTAATTTTAAATGCACACACCACAAACACAGACAACTTTACTGATTGGGCAATATTTTCCTATTAATATCTATATACAATCATTTTGTTACAGTGGCAAGACATGAACAGAATGAGCAAGCTACACAATTGTTATGGACTTAAATATTTATCATGTTAATAATCATGTTAATTTATGCCTTTTGTGGCTTCATAATAATAGTGGACTCATATCATATCTTATAATGTAGCTTCCTCATTCTGTTCATGGTTTACGACTGTCAGCATATAATTTACAATAGAGAAATTTATTAGAAAATATAGCCCAGTCAGCAATGAGTGAATCAATAAATTCTTGAATTATGAGCAAGATCGTGTTTTTTGAGGTCAAAGTCATCTCTAACCATCATTTTCTACTCAGCTCATCTTTCACTCTTGCTTCATGGCTTGAGTTGCAGGCATTAAAAACACCTGGACTGTGCCAACACTTAGTGTGAAAATTATTTAAGAAAATGGTAATGTGTCCTTCACATACATTTAACTTCTAAAACACCTAATACTAATAAAAACTGCAGTAATGCAGAAGTTTAGCAAAGCAAGCTCCTATGTGATTCATGAACGTCAACATCTTTTCTCTGCCTTGAAAGTTAACCTTCAAGGAATAAGATTTTAATTTATCAGGGTTAGGGGTTAGCCCCTTTTTAAAAAAAAAATCTAATTTAAACACATTTCTGTAATGTGCCCACCTTAATGTCAAACTGGAGGTAGCGCTTATCCATCTCTCTGGAGACCACACTCTCAATAACTTCTACTGGAACTAACTGATAGCAGTCAAATGCAGGGCAGAATATGTTGTGGGCTTCACCTTCTTGGATCTTCAGATTAAGAAACCTGGGGGGGCATACATGTTTTAGAGTCAGAAAACAAGTGAAAACTCAAGCAATATTAAAAAAGGGACACAACATACCCTTCCCAGCATGCACGGCAGAATTCATGGCCACAGGACATGTCCACTGGTTCCTCAAAGACAGAGATGGGAGACATGCAGATGCCACACTATGAAACAAAAGAAGCAGCAAGATTAGTCCTACTATTGATACTGGACTTTTGGGCGCATTAAAAACAGATCAATCCATCTCGCAATCTAATACTTTCCATGTAAGTCAAGTTATATTAAAATCAAAACGTGTTTATCAACATACACAAAAGTATCTTGGTTTGTTAAAAATACAACAACTATTTAACACAAACCAAAATAATGGCTGCTCATTATCATTGGACCCATCGTGATAATGCCAATAGCGCTATTGTATCATAGATGTAGATTTAAGCACATAAACACGAACACCAGCCTTGCTACACAGAAAGCCTGGTCCTTGAAAAAGACAAAAAAGGTGACACTGTACTTTAACAATGCCAGTATTGATTTGTGAAAGAGCAGAATTTGACATAATCAACTATAACCTTTAGTTAGACCCGTGAGTTGACCAATCAATAGTAATGCTGAAGTTCAAGACACTTTTTAAGGGAGTGAAATAAAGATACTGGCCGACTGATCTAATCATAGGCTATTAAAAAGTAATTGACAACCAGTTTGTTGGTTCGATCTTTCATTCATTGCTAGTTAAGTTCATACACCAAACCACTTGGAAATTTAACACTGATCTAAAAGTACACTGAATTTTGACCTTTAATACTAAAAAGTTTTGTAATGGAAAGACAGCCCTTCATCTTCCTCCGAATGATCAATTTCGGATGACAAAACCTTTTCAAAAAATATGCTAAATTATAACTACTTAGTATAATGAAAATGTGCCCATCATTGTGAGCATAACTCTACATTTCAATAAATTTGGAAAATTAAACAGCAATTTAAATGTCGAAAGATCTTTCTAATATCTCTCCTTATATCACAAGTCTTAAGTTTATATATCCTAAGCAAGTAGACCTAAAATGTACTGAAAAAGAAATATTGAAAGCAGCAATTGCCAATTTGAAGCATTACAAAAAGCCAGCTGGCACTTAAGTGCAAAATTTCAATTAGAAAGACAATATGTGATTGGCAGCATGCAGGTATCTAGTATATTACATAGAATTAAAGTTCAGAACATGTTCTCTAATATTCCCAGAGTTCAAAAGAGAATGAACATGTTTGGTAGAAAAGTGAGTTGACAACTCGAATGTTGCTTCAAAGTCAACCCTACAAAAACACAATTCAATTAGATCTCAAACTCCTTGTATCAAGAACTCCTTGCATCAAGTATTTATAGTTCACTGTTATATTCAATTCTTTAATGTAATAGATAATCAAAAACTATGTGTGCCTAAAGCAGTTTGGGTTCAAGCAGGTTGGAATGGGTGGTGAAAAGTTTCAGGGACTCTATGTGATAGAGGGATATCAGCCAAAATGAAAGGGAAGGTGTGCTAAACAGTGGTGAGACCAGCAATGCTGTATGGTTTGGATACACTGGCAATGAGCAAAAGACAGGAGGCAGAGCTGGAGGTAGCAGAGATGAAGATGTTGAGGTTCTCTTTGGGAGTGACGAGGATGGATAGGATCAGGAATGAGTCCATCAGAGGGACAGCATATGTTAGATGTTTTGGAGAGAAGGTCAGAGAAGCCAGACTGAGATGGTTCAGTCATGTACAGAGGAGGGATAGGGACTATATTGGTAGATGGATGCTAGAATTGGAGATGCCAGGCAGGAGGTCTCGAGGAAGACCGAAGAGAAGATTTATGGACGTAGAGAGAGAGGATATGAAGATAGTAGGCGTGAGAGATGAGGATACAGAGAATAGGGTTAGATGGAGAAGGTTGATTCGCTGTGGCGACCCCTGAAGGGAAAAGCCCAAAGGAAAAGAAGAAGAGAGAAGATTTCGCAAAAAGTTAACAAATGTAACAGAGAAAATGGAAATTATTTTAAAAACTGTTTGGTTTTGTCTCAAGCTTTAAAGTAAGACAGACAATTATGTTTGAGTGAATGGGAGTTCAACAGGTTAAATCCAAATTCTTTGGGAGTTGACAATAAAAAATACACTTTAAAATAGTATGTACTCATTGAACAAGACTTAGCTGGAGCAGAACATCTACTATTTCTTGTGAACACATATGGTTGAAATTACGTGCAAATATTACATGACTGAAAGTTGAAGAAAAAGGCAAGGATAGTTGATTAGCTTTTGTTGTTTATGACAGCTGAAACAGATACTCTTGCTGACACCTTATTAAGAAACAAAAGTATTATTCAAGATTTTCAATCTTTTCTATATTAAAAAAAAATTCAACAGCCATAACAAGGCCAAATAGAACAGGCTGGCTTTACAATAAATAACAATCTCCCTTTTGCCTGAAAAGGCAGGAAGCATTCTGGACAGCAGTGATGACGGTGGACCTCTGTACTTTACCAATAAGTTCACTTCTGACAAAATTTCATTTGCATATTTTGACCTGTGTTGATGATCTTACTTGTCAGCCTAAGGAAAAGAGGACTCTTAAGCAATTGTGATTTCTCTTTTTTTCCAGAAGTATATAAAATCATATTCTGATTTTTTAAGCGCAGAGGATGACCTGCTTGTGTTTATGGAGAACAATGCCATAAATATTAATGGAAGCAGGCAATTTAAAACTGGGGAAGAAGCGAGTCATACAGAGAATAAAATATCACAGTCAGGGTTACTTAAACAAAAATTTTGAAAGATCACACACAAAGCCAAAGTCAGATAATACTGGTTATTCAAACTTTTAAGCCAAATACCCAAGGTTTTTCCTGAGACAGCAAACGAGATGAAATAATTCACCTGATTGCTCCACAACTTTGGCAAGCAGTGGACTGAAACAAAGCCTTGCTTTTTAGTTACTTCGTGCTATAAATAAATCATAAATAAATAAATTAATTAATGTCTAATCTTATAGCTTATTTGCTGACAGCATGCCTGGGTAGTCAAATGACTTGAATGACTACAGTTGTAACATTTTTGTCCATACTTTGACACCTAGCCAAGTTCGCTTTTGAGTCACAGAATATAGTTGAGCAAAAAAAACACTGATGGGATGTTGAATTGGACAAAACCAAACAAAAGTGATATCGGCAGTCAAATTAGATTTTTTTTGCAGCTGTAATTGCCATTTGTACACCATTAGATAACAATAAAAAAATACTGTGTTAAAAATAATACAATAAAAAGGATAAAATGACTCCCAAGTGTGACATGAATGCCAATTAGATAGATTAGATTAGATAGCAATAAACAAAAAAAAAAACGGAATTAAAAATAATACAATTAAATTGATAAAATGACTCCCAAATGTGACAGGAATGCCAATTTAGTGAAAAATGCTGAAGCAAATCTCATGTTTTAAATTTTGCTGTATTCTTTTTATCTATCAATTAGGCATACATTACTGTTTGAGAATCCAAAGACATCTCTTACCAGAGGACACTCCTCATCAGCAGGAATGAGGCTGATATGGTCTGGGGACGTGATGGCGGAACGGGTGGCGCGTGGCGTGCGGGGTGAGGGCAAAGTGTCCCAAGCATTGTAACCACTTGGAGGAGGGTTGGGCATTTGTACCCCTGAGCGTTGGCAGCACTCCTCTGCATTAGTCATCCATGCCTCCAGGAGCTTCTCTCTATCCCAGTCTAAGAGGGAAAAGAGCAAAGAGGAACAAATGATCTCACAAATTCATGTTGTATGGTATACAAAAATTGATTGAATGGTAGTCTATATGAATATACAGCCTAACGAACACACGTTTACACTGCAGTTCATTTGCAAAGCAATGAGCCCACCAAAACTCACAAAAAAACAGAAATCACAGAATTCAAAGTTCAAATGCTTTTCATACAGCCAACAACATAGACATGCTGCCATCTGGTTTTCTGTTAAGGAATAGCTGTTAAATTTCACATTAGCCTACGAACACGTACAGTAAATGTCTGTTGGTATGAAAACTTAAGTTTTGGACTATGCAGGATTTCAAATTTCTTTTTTTCAAAAAAGTTTCCTCTGAATATAAGAAACATGACTCAGTCAATGGTGCAATTAGGCCATTATCAGCCGCAAGAGACATTTCACCACCGATCAAATGCCTTGGACTGCAAATGGCCTCGTTTGGATAATGAATATTGCAACAATTTCCTCCATCAACATTCTGTTTAAACTCATTAATGAGTAGGACCGTTTTCAGGCTTTTGGCCATTTAGAAGACTGAAAATTAATCAGTTTCACATTTAGCATAAGATATCAAAACTTGGCTTAAGAAACTCAAATCTTCAGAGGGTAGAATAGATTGACAGTGAGGGAGCTAGTGGGAAATGAGAAATGCAAAACCAACATGGTTTGAAGTCTAATATGGACATGTAAACGTTCTGTAAATACAAGCACACGTTTTGAAAGATGTAATATTATTTCCAACAAGTCTAAATGCCCTTCTTCTAGAGTTGCTGGAATTCTCTAATAATACATCCCACTATACAATAGATGTGCAAAATTGTGTGTGAATAGTTGTATATCTTAATGTCTAACTGACAGTTTCCTCTATTTTCTCCAAAACGTTTGTTTCATACAAAAAGCAAACTCTCAAAATACATGTAAGCGCACTAAGAACAGGGAAATTGATGCTGCAGGCTGTGTTTAGGAGTTATTTAGAGTATTTTGATGTTGGAAGTTTTTTCAATCATTATCTTAGCTAGAATTAACAAAACTACTCTGAATGCTTAGTTTAAAACGGCCAACTTTGTCGTTGTGAACAGTTGGTCAGTAATGATGAGGATTCACTCAAAATATAGGATTATGAGAAATAAAGATATACTTTTGCTCCAAAAAACTAGAATTTGTACCTCAACTTAAAAGTCTAAACTTGAAAATAGAGGCATAGATCATGATAAACATATTTAAAAATAACAACAGCTGTTTGTATTTTGAGTTTGATAGGAAAAAAATCACTGAGCATGACAGGACACTCATATGTGGTAAAGATTTTTAAATCAAGTGGCGATCAAATTTATGCATCACTAAACGTACCATGTGCACGTAGCAGAGCCTCTGCAGTGAAGAGTGGTGCTTGCAGCATATCAGCTGTCTCCACTATCAACATATCCTTCAACCTCCGAAGATCCTGAGGTCGTAAGCCTTCATACAGCTGGAGAGAAGGCCGGCAGAGAGGAGAGGATGATAAATACAGGGGGGGGGGGGGGGGGGTTAAAAGGGGGGAAAAAAAGAGGGCGGCTACA
>CAAKHD010014002.1:264624-277261 GCA_901007705.1 Fistularia tabacaria
TTTTTACTAATCGAGCTCAACAAGAACAGCAGGTGAGCGGCCGCCCGACCCACCGGCCAAACAGAAAAAAACCAAAAGGCTTCGCTCCGTTTGGGCGGGGTGGGGAGGAGAGGGGGGGGGGGGGGGGGGGGGGGGGGGGGGGGGGGGGGGTTATAAAGGAGGTAATAAAGAAGGGCAATTCGAAAAGACACTGATGAGCAGAAAGTTTAACAAAATTGAAGAAGTTGAAATACTAAAGGATATGAGAACTGTGTAATGAAAAGGATCATCTAAAATATATAGACAACAGCTGTAACGTGGCTTAACCAATCCAAAAGAGCTACATGACAGGTGATGATTGGAGTCACATGCCTTATGGCTACAACAATTTGTTGGAACTAATTTGTGCGTATGTGTGTGAGTTCTTAAATAAAATGTTCATCCTGGCCAAGGCTTATAAATACTTAAGTGCACAGTTTATCAATTCAAAGTTAAAATTGAGGGCCCTGTTTACTATTTCTGTCATATTTTTTTAATGGGAAAACCTCTCATTATGTGTAAGACAAGTGAATTTTTCATACTTTTACAAAATGCGATGTTGCACTACTAGGTTTTCTTTAATCGAACAAAATATTCAGTCAGACACCTTCTTATAAATGATTTGACACATAACTCAAAGTATCATATAGATATTTGAATATCAATGTTTATATAATTGTTTTTATGAGTTCTCCTTTCTTTTTATCAACAAACAAATCAGGTTCAAAACAACAGATTCTTCACTTGTTTTAGAGTGAATACATTTCCTTGTCCAGAAATTATCAACCTATTAGCAAGAGTTGCTGGGATAACTTTGTTTAATACGTGACATGTTTACACAAAAGCATGAGAGAAGCCCCAGCAGAGGATTTATTTCAGTGGCAGTTTGCAGACAGTTGTTCTAGTTGTTCTTTGAATCACCTGATTCATGCTCGCGTTTTCTCATTGTACTGCAGTTATATCACTCTTTTCAATCTGATTACAACCTGTAAAACACCTGGTAAAATGTAATTTTTTATCCTCATTTTGGCAAATTCCAAATATCATTTGTTAAGATGAATGACTATCTTGTATCAAGTCCATTAATTCACTTCATGTTATCCACATTGGGGAACTAGTCTAATTCAGTATTAGGTTATTGATGAAACAAATGAAAATGGTAGAATGAGACACCAGTTTAGTGTAACACGCTCAAATCTGTTTATGTCTTCTGTGCGGGTATATTACTCTGTACCTCTCTTCGGTCGAGGGCAGCATACTCGGCTTCGATACCCTCTGCCTCTGGGGCAAGTGAGAAGACCATCTGCGACTCCAGGCACATGGCCAGATCCTTGTGGTGCTGTTTCTCTGCACAGTCACATGGAGTCTCACGGTTTTCATTCTCTGCAAAAAGGTCTGCGTTTCTCTGCACCAAAAACTATGAGTAGAAACAATGGGACAATTAAGCATTCTATAAACACATATATGCACTGACATGATCTATAACTTTTTGTTTTCATATAGTTTGAGGACAACCTTTTCCTGTAGCACTAGCTGAGGAAGAGATACCTGATCAAATTATTTCAACTATTGTGATCATTATAAATGGTAGACAGTCTCAGTTTCATCAGCTTTCATTTTCAAACCGCTTCACAATGTGTTACATTCACCCATTCTAGCACACACTGACACACTGATAATGTCGTTGCAATGCGCTATCGAAAGCATCAGTAGGGTGTTCCATGCCTCAGCCAAGGACACCTCAGAATGCAGACAGGAGGACCAGCGAAATCGAACCACCAACCTTCTGATTGGAAGGACGCCCGTTCTACAAACTTAGCCACAAACGCCCCCCTGCTTGATGAAGAGCCAAAGGAAGGCTAAATTTAAATGTCTTTCTTTTTAATTCAACAAATTTAATTGTCCAGTCATCCCTTTTGAGCTTACCTTTTCGCAAAAATAAAAAAAATATATATTTTATCACTTCGAATGTTCATTGTACTTTAAAGGATGATCAGAAAGACTCATCAACACATCTTGAACGATGTGCAGTATGTGACATTTGGCATGAGATGCAGACAAAAAAACATTTGACCAAATTTGCCATGATATGCCTCAACTGAACTTACAACTGTCCCAATCCAATGAGCATACAAATTTATGTCCTTCTGACCAGACCAGGGCAGCACAGAGCTATTTTTCCACAAAAATGTGTTGGTTATCAAATGAAAGGCAATTTATAATTGCCATGAACATTAAACATTCTCAATAAATATCCTCAGTTTTAAACTATGCTGCCTCTGATCTTCTCCTGAAATTCTGTCTTTGAGAGTCCTTTACATTAGCGTAAATGAACTAAATATCTAAGGGATTATGGAAAATTACCTCTACACAGGATTTCATGCCTGAGGCAGCGGCATAATGCAGGCAGGTGTTTTTCTTGTTGTCAGTGGCATTGATATCAGCACACTCATATTCTCCATGGTCTAGCTTTGCTCCAGTCCATGCCAGGATGATTTGAAGACACTCAGCCCGGCGGTATTCATCTTCATATGGTCGTAAAAGCCGGGGTTGAAGCGCTCCCTCCGAGATCAAGATCTGGGGTCCCATGCAGAGAAGATGCAGTGATGTCTCATTGTGCAGATTGCGTTTGTTGGGATTCCCATCTTTGCTTCGGAGGAAAGACCTGAGAGATTAAGACAGACAGGTATCTTTGTTAACGTGCAAGGTTTCTGAATTTCTGTGTAGGTTAAAAAAAGGTCTGCAAATTTCAATTCTGGTCGGCAGTGAGTTTTTGCTAAATTCAGTCCTATTCACTTTCATTATAAAAACTCCACCAATTTGCACACACATGTAGACAAATGCATTGGCTCTGAGTGAGGAACAGACAATTGTTTTAGATGGAGACCAGCAACAACACCTGTGCTGCATCTTGCACAAGTCAGGGACCAACTCTATATTTCATAGAAAACAAAGAGACACTACTATACTTGTAACACAATAATCTTTAGCATTTTGAATAATCTATGGAAATATCTGCAACTATAGAATGTTTTCATATGTCATATACTCATTAAGGATGCAATAACTTTTTTTGTTTGTTTTGTTTTTTGTTTTATTTTGTGGTCTGACATGGTTTGATTCTAACTTTATTTCTAAGAAATAAAGTTCTTGTTTTTTTCTATTTCATGAAGAATACAGCTTACCGCCAACTTATATTGAAAGCTATTAGAGATGATCTTTGCGCTTTATTCTTTTAGTTGAAGCTTTTCAGCTGGCCTTGAACAAAATGAACATCCCCATCTTAACTCGAATATAATGTGTACATTAAAACAACATCCCCAAATTTATTCAGAGCAATAAATGAAAAACAAGTCCATTAAGTTTACATCCACTTTTGGCATGACCTACTGAACATACAATTTTTTAACGTTGTATTGCGAAGAACAAATGAATTATGGTTCTGCTGAATATATGTTGGCTATACATCTTTTTTGAGCATGTAGTTTGTGGCCCAATATTATCTCCTCTAACAGACTTCCATACCTTGTGGAAGAATTCTCATTTCCTTTGTTTGCTTTGAAGTCAACTGAAAAAAAACATTTCACCACCTTTAAAGAATTAATTCCCTAACTCAGTAAATAAAGTGAAAGAACAGATACATGAGACATAATAACTGGAGTTATAGGCTCTAATTTCAATATTATTTTCAACTATGTCTTTGGATTCCTGGATTTATTTCAAATCTCCAGACTCGTGTTTAAATAAAAATGACATTTCAAATCATTTAACAAGTTCCAAAAAATTGGTGTTTAATATGGAAATTAAAATTATGTTGTGTCAATTTGTCCATCCATTGATCCAAACATTCCAATATTGTGAAATACATGGGTCTGGAGATGGACTTTATCATCACCTGCTTCCATTTTAAAACCCCTCAAGCATTGCTGAAAATTAGATGAAGTTAACATGAGCACATTAAATGTTGTAGGCTTGTGGGATGGGGAGCTCTTGGATCCCCCATCCTATTCCATCCCAGCATGTTACATTCCAAAGAACTGCTAGCAGATGGCTGTGGAGAGAGACAGATGGGGCTGAGCCATATAGGGACAAAATATGAAAAATGTTTCTTATGATGAAGAGATGGCATTAATATCTGAAACGACATCACACAAAGAATGGTAATACAATTAAATCATTCAAGGGGATTCATAACACCTAAACAATTTCTAATAATCAACTAATCAGCCCCAGGAGAAGAGGAATATCTCCGAGATCTTGACCTGAACTAATGCTTTACATGTAGTGTATTCATTTGTGTTATTCTTTCAGAGTAATATCCTGACCTGAGTAGACGGGTCATGGCGTGTCGGGCTGCATAGTGGAGTGGAGTGTTGTGCTGGTAAGACTCTCCATATGTAGCGTTGGGATCAAGAGCCTCCTTAAACTGCAGGTTGCTTTCAAATAATTGGCAGGCTAGCATCTCATCCCCATTGATGAGAGCCTTACGGAACTTGGTCGCTGTGTTCCCCATACCTCCTGTCAATTCAAGATTTGAATGACACCGCAGCCCCAAAGTCGTCTTCAAACTGGTGGCAAGTGCGCCAAGTGTACACTAAATGTCCTGAAGAAAAGAAAAGAAAAAAATCAGGAGTTATTTTTCTTTGGAAAGGTTTCTAATTGAACCCAGCTTTTTACATTTAAAATTTAAACTTTTTTCATTGTTTATGAAGATAAAGACACATAGAAAAATTGAAGCAAAATCTCCAAATAGGCAAAAAATAATGAACTACTGATTCAAGATAAACAATCCTCTGTCTTAAGAGTAGTATCATCAATTATCTTTCTTCTGCCCCGCAAGAAGTGGAGCTTCATCTCCAGGCGGCTCAGGCTGCTCTACTACAAGTCTGTGTGCCAGTATCATGATTGCATTGAAATCTCATTGTGTATCCCTTTTTCCTTTTTTGTTTGAGCATCTCAACAAATTGCCAATAAGGCACACACAGAGAGAGGGACAATACTTCCTCCAGCATCACCAGGAGCTTCCGCCTCTCCATGCCAAAGCTACCCATCTCACTGACGCCGAGATCTATTGTACAGCAAAGTCTCCCCGACATAGGATCAACATTCAGTCAGCATTTTACTACATCCTTACTATTTGTGCAAAGCTATATATTTCTCTAGAAATATAGAACAGATTAACAGAACACTTTATCAACAGCTATGTACTATATACTATGTCACGATAGAAAATGTTATCTTAATGTAATCCTGATTCTCAAATATAGGCTTAAGTCTGCAGTTAACTGAAAAAAAAAAAGTTAGGTTAGCTAAGAATATACAGTATTTTAAGCAAGGCTTTCACCAGAGGTGGACCCATTCATCAATAAAGCACACAATATCACAATATTTCACAATATCACAATATTTTCCTCCAAATATTAAAAATACAAATATAATTACTTGACATCATGATATGATGCTTCGCAATCCCCCAATTCTGGCAGCAAGAAGACATGAAGCAAACAGGATAGATCATTTTTCAAACATACCCTTTTTCCTAAAAATGTGTATTTAGGTTCTATTTGGCTTCAAAAACAAGGAGGGGGTGAATATTTAGATAAAAACATTCTGTTGGCAAGCTTTACAGCAGCAGATTCAGGGAAAACAAACAATTAACGGGAAGAAAATTTGAATTTTTCACACGGTTCTGCAATATGTTGTTTTCATTTGTGATGAAAGTGAAGTCCTTGCTAATACCAAGCCCAAGTTGACACAGCTTGACTTTAAAAGGTTTCAGACAACTCCTATGTTAACTCTACATGACTGACTGTCTTGAGATTGAAATATTGCTCCATGGCATTTACATAGTGCTTACAATGACATCCCAAACTATAAATTGTTCCTAAGAGCATTGGCAAGTCCATCTAGTATACAAACTAAATTTGGTCATAAATTCACACACTCATTCTATTATCAAACAAGTTTGCAAACTTGAATATGTTCTGAAGTTACAGTTACATTCAGAAACTCCCCATATCTGAATATATGTTATAAATCAGAAACTCCCCACAAGATATTAGAACTGAAGAAACCTCTTGGATGAGGGGTGAAACGTCTTCAAAAGAAGAAATTCAAGTCCAGTTGCCACGAATAGAAGATTACGACCAGAATTCACCAAGACCTGGATGACCAAGAACCCCCACAGACATTTTTGGGCTGTTAGCTTTTTCTTATTGTACGTTTTGTTTGGTTTTCTTTTTAAATTTTTCGATAGCGAACTTCAATATTGATGCATACTTATTATCAGTTTGGTCACACAAACACTAAACAAAGATTTAGACTGTCTCTGACTTGATATTTTGAGAAACTGACATGATATCAGGATGATTTGATTTCTAACATGCAGAAAGAAGAAATAAGACAAAAAATTG
The DNA here is from genome assembly GCA_901007705.1 of Fistularia tabacaria. Lineage (NCBI taxonomy): Eukaryota > Metazoa > Chordata > Actinopteri > Syngnathiformes > Fistulariidae > Fistularia > Fistularia tabacaria. Next base: position 271,056 of record CAAKHD010014002.1, read on the forward strand.
AAAACACCCAAAATAAAGCAATCCATTTTATTTGCTTTTAGCTATTTCATAGCATATCATTCAGTCAGACGAGTTGGCAGCGTCAGGTTTGCACCTGCTGAATCTGGGCAGGGAGGTGAGGGGGACTGTTATTTTTCAATGACCAGGTCATATTTCCTTTGGTGGCAGCTGTTACTCCACCATTTGCAGCTGGCCTATGACACCAGCCAGCTCCTGGGTCCCATCCAAACCCTCTTGCAAAGTCATTTCCCACTGATAGTTATGGCTAGTTCAGTTACTACTGCATGTCAGGTGTTTGGAGTGCTCTTCCCCTATGGTGCCATAGAAGAGGGTCTCAGCAAAATGGTGAGATAAGTACAATTTTGAATAGCTGTCTAATGTCATTTTGATGCTTCAGGAGGGTCTGTGACAACCAAGTGAGTTAAGTACATTTTAAAAATAGTTGTCACACTGGCTTGTGTCCTTTTTAATTGAGCAGTTATTCTCTAACAGTGCTAACAAGGGGTTTAGAATACAGTCCTAAATTACAAGTTCCAGTCAATCTCAGACCCTATTTCTGAATCAAATGTGTTGTGAATGCTGTATTCTGAAAAGCTGTCTGGAAGCAGTTAATTCCCACCATAAACGCTAATTTAAAAAAAAAAAAAAGCTAAACGTTTTTATGAGGTAAAACTCTCACCTGCAAGTATGATATATTTCAATCTTGTAGGTCAAGAGGAGGAGAATGTGATTTATTTATTCCACTGACTTTTTTATATTTTCACTTCTCATACAATTATATATATGTTTTATCCTATATTGTATAACCTTTTTAAGGGGTGCCACTGCTTAAGTCATAAGATTGGTTATTTGAAACTGAAAGTTCATTTTTGGTTTGGGCACGCCGGATGCCCTTCCTGACGCAACCCTCTGCATCTATCCAGGCTTGGACCAGCACAAAAGGGTTTGCACCCCTCTGAGGCTCTATTGGGATAGGCTCTTACCCAACTGATAAATTTATAATTTACTATATTTTCACACTATCGAAATCAGAAATGGGCAAACTACAGCCCGCGAGCCATAGAAAATACAGGCTATTAAATGAAGCACAACAATTTTATCTAATTATGGTTAAATTGGATTCCATGATTATCAAATCCCATTCATTTTGCCTTTCCATGCAATGCCAACATTTTCCCAATAGATGGCACACTCCAGACACAATGACCTCCGTTGGGGTGTGGTGTCATACTCTCTATTTCACATGTTCGCTTCATTAAGCCCTTCTGTAAAAACCAGAGGACCAGGGGAAAAAAAAAAAAGTGTACATCACTGAGCACCGAATGTTAAACAAGGATTGGACAACAAAACACTTTTTCACTGAAGTCCAGTCACAGCCATAATTCTGATATGCCAAGAAACTATTGCATTTTAGGAAAATACAATATCAGCCGTTATTTTGCCACAAGCATGCCAACTACGTCAGCAAGCAGTCAATGGAAGAACCGGCAGCTACTGCGCAGAGGTTGACAGCTAATTTACAGATTCAGCGGAAAAATATTCACTGACAAACTGCGATTCAAGAGTCAAGTAGCAAGGCAAGTTTTTTGCCGGCATTCAAAATAGTAAGGGCCAGCAAGCCTTTTCCGAAGTTGATTATTTGAAAGAATGCATCGTAGAAACAGCAAATCTCTTGTGTCTGTAGGGAAAAAGACACAAAAAAGCAAGTTTGAAAAGATTAGTTTATCACGCAGGACAGAGACTCGTCATGTGAAACTGATTGATGAAGATAGAGCCAGCAAGCTAAACAAAAGGTCGGGGTCGTTTACGTTATATTTACTGGTACTGGATATAAAATTTATAGCCTGACGAGAAATATAAACTTCATTAAAAACTTATTTTCAGTCCAATTTTAGTATTTTGAGGTTAACACAAAAACACTCCATCTACCTGCTCCTGGCCAGGCTCCCCTGTCAAATTTTAGTACCCATTGTGGCCCCTGAGTCATTAACTTCCCCCAACCCTGAGCTAAATGTTTCAGCCCATTTTAAAAAGCACTCACACCTGTCTGGTTCTGAAAATGTGTGATTGAATTTAAACAGAAATTATCATTTTTTTTGTAGTTTTAGAAAAGCAATGGAGTATAAAAAAATAGATTATTGGGTCTTCATCAAGTCTTTAGTTGCTTTGCATGTTGAGAAGCTACATAAATCTTGTTTCACAAAATTTCTGTGACATATTGAAGTTCATATATAGTTTATTTCATTATTTTAAGATTTAAAAGGCACAAACATAACCTTCCAATAACATAATTATGTGCCTTAAATGTACCACCTGAATATGTAACTTTGGCCAGACATTACTTCCTAATACTTAAACAAACACCCGCGACAAGCAACAGATAGTCTAGTTCATGCAACTGCAAAGGGAAAATGCTTAATGCTGAAAAAATGTGTTTGTTTTGCTCTTAATCTCCCCCCAATTTCAACATTTAACTGGTAAATGCATGCCGTAGGATCGGGTTGGGGGGGTATCACCTTAATGTAGTAAAACAGAATGCTCCACCTCAACACACACACACACACACACACACACACACACACACACACACACAATTACTATCAGAAAACTGTCAAAAAGACTGGTAAAAGCTTTTGTAAATACATGATTTCCCAACTCCCAAGGGAAAATTAGCAGATAAGTAGTAAAAGGCCACAGTTACGAGTAGTCAACTTATATAACAAAAAGCTGTATCAGGTAGTGAATACTTCATTTTAGCCATCTTAAAAGTTGGAGATAATTTTAAAAAAACTTGATGCTGATGCTGAAAACGACTGTTTAAGTACTAAGTAAGCATATTACTTGGAGCCGAGTAGTGCGTTCGTAATTCAGGCTGATCAAATGCTTGTATTCCAGATTCCTGTTTAGCATCTATATCTGTGTCCATACTCAAGTATGTCCATATGTCCATGCAATATCAGCGTGCCTACCAACTTGCGCCCACATATATCTTGCCACAGGCAGAAAATGAGTGGAACGGCAGAAGTTAACTGGTCCTGGGTGTCGAACTGTCAGAGACGGACGCACTCAACACAAACAGGCAGGTGTTCCACCTTGGTGAACACTTGTAAACACCACCGATCTTTGAACGGTTATATAACCACGCGAATAACTGTCCTGTGGGACTTAACTGTTACCTCTCCGAATGTTTCACGATTACACCAACCTGATGGAATACCGCCTTAACAGCGTCAAACGTCATCTGAATGTAGCCTCAGGTAGTTGTAGCGACAGATATATGAATGCGATACTCTAGTTTTCCTTACAGCTCGCCACTTCTGAGTTTCCGCGCAGGCCTTTCCCTCGTTGTGTGGTGTTTACGTTAACATTTTCGCTAGCTCAAACCAGTGGTATAATGTTGCGTTAATGAAACTGTCAGTGATAACGCTTTAGTAACACATACTTCTGCTCGGTGCATTTGACCAAAACGCAAAGGGACTTTATGTAGCATTACTTCCAAAGCATCCCCGGTTTGTGCACAGTACTTACAGTTATATCGCTTGCTAGCTCAATGGTATTGTAAAAGAAAAAAAAAAAAATTAAAAAAACAACATCATGACGCTAGCAACTGCGTTGGCTAACGTCAGCGTTTGCGCTAGTGGGTCAGCTAGGAAGCTAACCGCGATGCTAGCCAACTTAGGTCGCACAGTTGATAAACTCAGTGTAAACAACAAGTAACAAGTATTTGGACTTACACACATTATATATCCCGCGGTCGTAGACCATGTTCTTGTGAATACACCGTCACCCGTTGACACTATACACAGTGGCGTTTCTCATAAAGAGAGGCAATGCTACTCCGTCAAAATGTGTGCTCTGGGCAGTGATGATCACGAATACTGTCAACTCTCCTTTGACTCCGTCGACTGCAAAAGGGGTTGCCAGTTTCTACCACAAACCCCCCAAAAGCGGGGGAAATATTCTCCAGTCACGTGTGTGTCCCCGCCTGTGTCCGCATCCTTTCGTGCGCTCGTTTGTTTACTGGCCCTCCAAAGCATGCAGTAGTCTCAAACACGAAAACCTGGAGCTCAGGGTTAGCATTGTAGGGTGGACAGGCTTAATGGCATCCGTTCGTTTAATGTAATTCAGGTCAAGCAGACAGTTCAACGTTACGATCTATTGGCAATCCCAATCGGAAGCAAGACTGGTGTGTTGTGGAGTTGACAGAACAGGTCTTCATATGGAAAGTAGAGATTCAACAAGTAAAATATATCAAAGTGTGGATTCGAGTCTTTCCGTATCTCCATCCTGCCGAACTCAAAATAGATTCAGACTGCAGCGCTCCTCAATAACGCAAATAACTGTAATTACACAAAGTCAACACTAGAGTTCGACAAAGTACAACAAAACAAATATTCCGTTCACCTTCCATTCCACTGTCCCGCTTCTTGATTTCTACAAAGGCGTACCTGTTGGGCGTTTGAACCATAACGTTTATTTGCTCTTAATCGTTTAAAGTATTGAGTATTTCCACGTGATCAAAAATGTCCCGCAACCAAATAATCACCCAACTCCATCGAACACATGAGCTTTTTTTAATATCAAATATTTAAACATTGTAATTTGTGTATATACAGCTATTATCCTCACTTCTAACAGTGCACAAATGTCACATGGTTCTTCAATAAATAATCTGTGAACTAAAAAAGGCTCTGTAAATGAAAAATCTGCAAAGTATGTACAGTAAAACACAACATTTAAATACACTGGTGTAACCAAAACAAATGGTTTAATATTCTTGAAGTCGCAACATATTGTGCTCACTTCTGGACCGTGTCTCTTTTTGAGTGTTATATTTTGGCCTCCTTATTTTTTTATCTACCGATGTTTTATCGTAACACAAAGCGGCTTACAGGGGGGAAAACTCATAGACGAGGCGATTTTGTGTGTACACATAATGAAAAAGTAAAAATAAAATATAATTTCTTCATGGCAAAATGGCTGGAGATGTAAATCTTTGAGACTGGATATTCACGGGTTTGTGTAAAAAGAATAGTAAGCTGCCATGCCTTTGGACGAGGGGGGTTCTTTGCCATATGAGCTACTATTGCTGACAGCGGAGACCAAGTCCTCACATTTAATGTCAGCAGGCGAATGGTCTGAGCTGGGACCACTGAGAGACAAGCGTCTTCTCTTGCAGGCTGAACTGTAGGACTCAACCTTGTCCAGAGACAGAGCTGATGACTGTGTTTCTGTCCACGAAGTTAACAGGCCACCGGCGCCCACCTCCTCCTCGATCTGTGTCTTTAGCTTCTCTGAGTCGTCTGGGAAAGCAGCGGTGGGACTGGGCCTCGGGGACCAAGGCAGGCTTGGGGTAACCTTTCTCTGGTATGCTGCCCTGGAGCCCCACCCCGCAGACATAGTGGTAAAAGGAGAGTCTGGATAGTAGCTGAGTGCATGGGATGTCTGCATGGACAGGGACTTAATGCCATAAGGAAGCAGGGGGCTCGAGTATTCCCCCTCGTAAGGAGCCAGGTCCAGCTTGTGGTTGGTGCCGTTGGTATTTCCCTGCTGCATGGAAGTGACAAACCACCGCTGTGATGCACCATCTTCTGTCTGGGGCACAAGGAGGCTGTTTGTCTGAGGCACGGCTCTCTCACTGTTGTAGAAGCGGTTCTGGGGAAGATTATTGACAAACTGATCCTGGAAGAGGGGTTGCATGGTGTAGCGGCCGGCGGGGACAATCTGATGGGCTCGGGGAGAATCGGTAGGAGAAGGGGTGAGGCGGTCATTCTCCGGCGCTGTGTACATCCTGAAAAATGCATGTTTTTTGCTATTAGGTGGATTCTTTGTAAAACATGATACTGGATCCATTTTCGCTCCTTGTTTTGTTAAAAACAATTGTAATGAAATACTCACGAATCATAGTTATCTCTGAATCCTTTGGCGAAGGGGTTGTGATCGATTTTCAGCTGTGTGATCTGCAAAAAGTAAATGAAAGGTTGACACATCAGCTGTTGAACAAGCGTTTAGAGAAAATGAAATATAAGGGCGTTCAACTGATCAAATATGCCAAAGACTCAATGGTAATACATACATCAGTGGTGCTTTTTTTTTTTTTTTTTTTTTTTTTTTTTGCAATAATTCATTTTTCAACCAAATTCCTCAGTCAGGGAGGCGCCGCCCCCCCCTGGGGGGAGGGGGTGTTGTGATTTTTTCGTGGGTGT
>CAAKHD010014002.1:277281-301907 GCA_901007705.1 Fistularia tabacaria
TAGATCAAAAAAAGAAAAGAAAAAGGTAACAACTGTTCGTTTGAAAAACGGTTTAAGAAAAAGGAAATTAAAGGGGTTTGAAATTGATAAATACTCCAAAGTCTCATGTGAAAAACAAACAAAGTGGCTTTTTTTTTTTTTTTTTTTTTTTTTTTTTTTTTTTTTTTTTTTTTTTTTGCAATAATGCATATTGCAACCAAATGCATCAGTCAGGGATGCGCGTCTCACGCCTGAGTTGACGGGATGTTGTGATTCTTACGTCGGTGTTCTGGTACGCAGTTACGGCGATAAACTGGGTTTCGGGGAATGTGAAGCTCTGAGACTTTAGGTCACTGTTCATGTCCTCCACTCCCTCCTCGGTCACCTCCACGATGAGCAGCCTGGGCTGATACTTGTGCAGCGACTGCAGCACGATCATCTGTATAGGGACATTAAAATGAACAACGTATCTTACCGTGTGGAAATTCGCGGATACATTAACTTGATGCAGCGGCCCAAAAACTACATTTGATACATTTGAAAATTTGATATTTTCATTTTTATTTTCCAATTATTAGGACGGTTTTAATCAACATTCGTTGCATTATTTCGTTCAACACCGTCGCTGCGGAAAAAAAATGTAAAAAATGAACTTACTTTGAAATTGGAACACGTTAAACACACTTGAAATAATAAAAAAAAGTAAAGCGACGAAGGCGAAATCTTATCAGAAAAAGAACATGACCTACAGCTAAATGCAACGAATGAACACGCCGCCATTCCGAATTTAAGTAATTTCAGGCTTATATTCAATTGTGAAAAAGAATCTTTGACATTTGAGTACCTGAGAAATATTGTGGTTCGTTCCCTTGTTGTTGGTAAGTTTTAATTTGCTGAAGGAAATCTCCTGTCTCATCCAGTGGGCCCCCGTGTTCGGAGATTCGGGGTGGATGTAAACTTTGTTTCCTGAAAAAAAACAAAAACAAATGAAAAACCGAGCATTTGCTTTATTTTATTTCATTCCCAATGAAATTCCTCCTCATGTGGAATGTATTTGATTTGGTCCTGAGGGGGGGGGGCATTCTAATTAAATTACTCATTTGATCATTTCAGACGTGGACGTGTGCGGGTACCTTGGCTGCTGTTGTCCGCCTTCCCGCAGGTCACCCACTTCCCACCTTGAAATCTCCAGTGATTCGGATCGGCCAGCACCACCTCCACGAACACGTTGTAGTGCGCGGCCAGGTTCAGGCCGGCGATGTTAAAGCTGAGAAACGGGAACATCCTCCTGCAACAAATGTCAAAGTTGCACACGCTGAATGGCGTTTTGTTTTGTTTTGGGTTTTTTTTTACCCGGGGGCCTTGGAGCGTTTCACATTGTGGACATTTAATTTCCGTGAAATGAACCAAGAAAATCTGCAAAAGTTTTTCTAATCGTTTATTTTATTTTTCCATCATCTTACCTGCCCTGCTTGGTGATGATCATCTCGGTCTGATGCCGGTGGAACTTGAGCCAAAGTGGCCGGTTGCAGAGATACACCTGGGCCCTCATCCCGGGGCCGGCCGCCGGAAGAGCCATGTTACCGAGAGCCGCTCCGGGGCCGGTGTACGGCGGGTAGATGTTCCCGGCGCTCTGTCCGATCTGGTACGCCGGGCTGAAGTGACCGCGGGAGGAGGCGGAGGGGGAGAATCCCGCAGGCGGCAGCACGGAGCCCAGGTGGAGAGAGGACGGGTACCGGGTGGCGCTGGACGGCGCGTAAACCGCCCCGGTGGGGGTGTACGGGATAAAAGAGCAAGGGTTCGCCGTTTCCGTGCTCTGTTTGGACACAGCCGGGGGGGCGTAGTACCGGTCGTGCTCCGTGTAGGCGTTACGCGCGGCCGGTTCGTCTCCGCCGGCCGCCGGGGATTTGCGCCGCTCGTCCGCCGCGTCCTTTGCCGGGAAGGAGCCCGCGTCTCCCTCGCCGCCGAGCATGGCCGCGTCTGGAGCTCCCGCTTTGCAGGTGAGGCCTTTTATCACAGGTATCCCTCCCCTCTTTGTTTTTTTTTTATTTTTTTATGGGAACTGAGGAGGACTGGGGAGAGGGGGGGGCGGTTTTTTATGCTTTTTGTGAAGTCAGGATGCTTGAGAGAGGAGGGAGGGAGGGAGGCAGAGTGTGTTTACAGTCATTAGACTTAAATACACCGACACTCCAGAGGCCCAATGAAAGTGCAAAGCTTGTGCGTAAAAGACAATGCAGACCTATACGAGAGAGAGATGGTTGTCTGTGTCAGAGATCAATGAGGGCAGACCAGGGTGTGTCAATGAGCTTGAACGGTCGCTATCACACCTTTTTTTTTTTTTTTTTACAACACACTGGCCTTGCATCTGTTTAAAATCATCCAGACAGTTTTATTCAAATTCAATACAACTGTGGTCGTACTTTAAAAAAAGAACGAGAGCAAAGGCAGGGAGACGCTGAACGAATTTGGATGATAAATTGGGAGTTCAGTAAGAGGAATAGTCTAAATTAAAATTAGTTCGTGTTTAATTATCATGAACTTTGTAAAGGGCATTTTTCTTTAAGTCACAGGATAAATAACTGTTATATGAAAAGCAACTCATCTGACAGACAGAGTTTTTTTTGTAAAAAAATAAAAAATCTTCACGAGAGTAGTTGTTTATTTTTCATGTATAATTTATTCATTTTACTTTCTTTTATTTGAGTGGTGGTGGGGTTGCACATTCAATATTATTTTCGAACAAAGAAAGGAAAAGGCTGCCGTTAATCCACGCCTTATCAATATTCAGAGTTAATGATTCTGCACTCGCTCAGTTCGAGATGCCGTACCGGGTCCCAACGGGACGCCCGACGTGAAAACGGGAAATAGCCAATTATTTTTCCGTTTGAAGAAACCTGTGATGTTTGTGGGATCAGACAGCCCGGTGTGTGGAAAGGACCCCAAACCAATGTTTTTGATTTAAAAATAAATATACATATAAATACACACACACACACATATATACAGATATATATGTGTGCGTGTGTGTGTGTGTGTGTGTGTGTGTGTATGTATGTATAGTAATAGTTGTAAGTATTCTATGACAACCATTCTCCCCACGGTATCCTCATCTGATTCCAACTGTCCTTGTAAATATCAGGCAAGACTTGTTTCCAAATTAATGATATGATTGTTAGTGAAATACTACAAATATATACAATGTTAAGGTATTTTTTTTAATCTGAAAAAAAAACACCTTACCAGATGATGCTCCTTCCTCTAGGTCCAGGCGCAAAATCATTTAAAATGAAATAAAAGCGACAGGAGGAAGCGCTCGGGAGATGGCCCGCAGGGAAGCATCACAAGGAGGTGTCTCGATATGAGGGAGGAGGTCTTGCGTGGAGGTGGACTGATCTGCTGCTCTCTGCTTGTGGCCGCGGCGAGCAGATAAGCAGCCTATTATCAGGTTCTTCTGTGATCTCCATGGGGAGGGGCAGGGGATCCTCAGCATCACAGCTGAGGTGTCAGAGCAAGGCTGCTTCCTTCCCGATCCACCCACAACTGTTTCCACCTCCTCTTCCTCGCAGAGGCATCACTAGGATAACATGGCAATCAGTATGTATTTTATTGTGAAAAAAGAAAAAAATTTTTTCCATGTGAGACCACTCCTGATTTAACAGTGACATGGGGGTGTGTCAGCATCTTGTCAAGATATGTACATTTTAAAACTTTTTCTGTGGTAAGCAGAAAACATGACCCCACAATAATGTACCCTGCTTGACCGGTTCTTCAACAGACTGTCGAATTGAGATCGTTCTCAGGAGGCTGAAGCAGAGCAGCCGTTATCTCGTTGCCTTTTTGAAATAATCCCTTAAGTCTTTTTTTCTTTAGGTTATTCAGAAAACACAAAAAACAGGCATATATTGAATAAGGAGTTGATTTAGGCAAAATAATGTCAAAAAATGTCTTTAAAGAAGGTGATGATATGAAAAGTCTTCAAAAGTGTCCCACTGTTATTTCAGGGGCCTTTCAGTCCAGCCAAGTATCTCTGTTGGGGGGCACAATGCTTTCATATGACTTAAAAGTTACTGTGCAGTTCTGTTTTCCTCTGGTGAAACTAAAAATCTCATATATGAAACCGGCGATGCCAGCTCGAAACAATTCCTTCGTTAAATGTGTTTGCAAAAAAATGCTTTTGCAGTTCTTGATTTTTTTTTTCGACCTATAGTACAATTTGTCAACAAACTACAAAGAAGTCACACGTCCGTGTCCTTCTCAAAGACTTCACATCTTCCATTGTTACATTCTCGTGCCCCCCAACTTCCGTAGTTCAAAGGAAATGGAGTACAGGCTGTAAGTCAAACTGTGGCAGAGGGTTGATGGGCGAACCTTTAGCAACTTAAAGGCCTTCTTTCCACTCGAGAGAAAAAGGCCAGACGATGCTCAGTTGATGCTGCTTGTTTCAAAATGTTTACATGAGAAAGACAGTGAGAGGATTAGTGAAGTCGGTCGCCACCTTCGAAATAAACACACACCACATCAAACAACAAGAATCTCCCATTTGACTCAACTATTTGAACAGCAAGCAGTCTAAACCTAATTCACTTCGGCTGATTGCGTTGATAAACTGATCTAGTTGTTTGATTATTTCAGAAAGCCATGAATGTAGAGGTAAATGCATTTGACCCTTTTAGTCTGATTCTTTTTTGTCAGCTGTCTATCCATTTCTTGAAAAGATGAAATATAGAGATCTTTCTCTTCCTTTAATTATTTTTTGAGCTTTTAAAACGTATTCAAAACTGAAATTTCCCACTAAAAAAGTATGAGCTTGTATTGGGCTTAAATCTGATTTTCTAGTGCTTTCTCTTGCTTGCCGCCTAAAATGTGGCCTCTTTATGGTTAGTATGCGGTTTTAGTGCTGCTTCTCAGCAGCTTTTTTTCATCATATCACGTCTGTTAATTGAAGGTTTAAAAATGATAAGAAGGAGACAGAGCAGTAATCGTAATACTTGTGTTCCTATCACGCTCTTTATATTATTTTGGTGCAATGTGAAATAGGGGGTTAAGTGTGGCCCGAAGTGGTAAGGAAAGTTAACTGTTGTGAATGTAAGAGAGAAAAGACAAAAGTAACTTTTGTAAATCTGATTTATATTTTTTGTGTTCAGGCTGCCTGCCTACAGCGTGACTGGACACCCCTCTCCACCCTGCTCGATGAACACTTTCCTCTAGCTGTGCTTGCTTTTTGACACATCTAAAGGGCTTTTTTTTGACATGGCGCCAATTGCCTGCTACCCCGCCCCTCACGGCTCTTGCCAGGCAAGACGAAAAAGATGGTGACCTGGCCATCACCGCGCTGCCCTGGGCCACTGCCACCCCGCTGGCAACAGAAGGTCTGATGGTCCGAAGCCAAGCCAGGAACTCTGCCCACCGCAGCTTGTGATGTCACAACAGACACACTCTCAGAGGAGAGACCTGATTGGTTCTAATGGTTTGCCTTTCTCACTTCCTGATACCCCCCCACCCCCTACAATTTACAGACACACAAAGCTAATTAATTATCACTTGAATTGAATGTAATCTTGGCTCTCTGGCCTCCAAGCTGATCAACCGCCTTCTCAGATTACTCAGGAAATCACAAACATGTTCTCCCCGTGTTTTATATATTGCAAATAAACTTACCATTTCCTTCTTTTTGTCACTCAATAAAGAAAAAAACAAACTAAAAAAATTGTGTTTTTTTGGCTCAATGCTTTCAGACATGCACTGGAAACACTGCAAAGATGTGGTTCATGAATGAAAGCAAATGTCAGAATAAGGAATACTGGAAATGAAACAGCTGTATTTCTAAAGGCTGAGAAGATCATTTTGACCTTCTGCTGCTACATAAGGATAAATGACACAAAAACCTTGATTACAGAAATAGGATGTCATAATTTGGTGCCATACATATTTTATATCAATGAGTGGCCCATTTTTTTGTTTATACTACAAGGATATTTAAACAATGAGCTTACATTTATGGTTTGGTCTCAGATCCTGTTAAGTGTAGCAGCAGGAGAAGGACCATCACATTTGGTGCTCAGCGTGGGGGCGGTTGGTGAGTTGACATGTTCCAGCTATCCCATGGAGATACAGTTCTGCCTCTCCGCAAAGATTTGGTGTTTTCTCATTTGCATTCACTAATGAGATCCTGTTTGCATGACTTTATACTGGAAGGGTATCTTTCTGACAATCCCTTTACAAATAGTGGAGGCGGTCAAAGTCATTAATTTATCCTGACAATAATTTCAATGCTTTCTAAAGGTAGATTCTGGTCATACATAATGGAAGTACAAAGGTAAAATAAGGTGGACTGATTAAATACTAAAAAGAAAAACAGAAAATAAGTCTTAAACTCTTGTCAATTGACTTTTTCCAAATATATGAAAACCACATTCGTGACAGGCAAGCCTTTTTAATGTGTTTTTATTTGCACCTCTCTGCCATTTTTTGCCTCGAATTCACTTCCTGAATTGAGAGTGAAGCAACAGTTGCAACCAATGGACAGTAGTTTCATGGCTCTGAGTGTCTTGAGCAAGCCGACAGGTGACTGGCAATGTATGTGCCGACTGGCAATCTCCAGTCTCCGGTGCTTACGTATGTCAAGACCCCACCCTCGTTCTTGTCAACTCTTTGAACCTACCTTCGACGCTTCACCCTGATCACATAAGAGATTAATAGCTCATAAACACTCACTTTCAAGACCCTTGAGACACAGACTCTTTGGTCTGATCACAACTTCTAGAAGACCCGGGCGACTGCCAATTAAGATCTAATTAGAGGAATTTCTCATTATCACCCAGTCTGTACTGTTAACACTACTTGCCCACCAATCTGTCTGAGCAGCCAGTCAAAAAATGATCTCAGGTCACAGCAGTGACTTGTAGTCCTGAAACTCAGATGATCCTCAGAGCAATGGGCATGTTTGAGTTACATGAAGAGATAATAATCCCTATAATCCCTTTTGAGATTAAAAGTGGTTACTGTTGTCCGCACTTGTGTCGTAAGCCTTTCAATATAGTAACCATAATTTGGTTGAAAAAATGTCCTCCTCCAGACCTATGGAGCTCACGAGAGATCAAGTATTGGGCTGCATACGTTCTGTGGCAGAACTTGATCTCCTTGTAAAAACAGATAAGTGCAAATTAATTGCATAATATACGTAGTCATTCATTTGCCAAAGTCCATGTTCACACCTGCAAAGGTAAACTGACCAAAGTTAGTCAATTTACAGTCATGACAAAGAATAGAACCTGAAAATATTTATTTTTTGGCAGTATTTAAAATATGACTCGAACCATTCATTCATTCATTCATTCATTCATTCATTCATTCATTCATTCATTCATTCATTCATTCATCTGTTATCGAAACTGCTTTTAGGGGCTGGGGGATGGGGGGCTGCAGCCAATCCCAGCTGTCATTTGGCGAGAGCGGTGGTGGTGCCTGATTGACCTACTGCATGTTTCTAGATTGTGAGAGAAAACTGGAGAAACCTGAAGGAACCAACACAGACAGAGAGAACTCTGGGGCTCCAACCAGAGAGGCCAGCGGTTGGAATCGAACCAGAGACCTTTTTGCTGTGAAGCAGAAGCACTAACCTCTGTGAACCCGTGCCGCTCTGACTCAAACAGATTGAAAAAATAGTTCCCATATTTTATCAGTTGACAAGGAATCAATTGCTACTGCTCTTTGGTTGTCAAATCTTTCCATGGAAAGTGGATATGGTTTTGTTCTTGGAGACGTTTCATCTTCCGTCCAAGAGGCCGCTTCTTCTACTTGCGACTGCTCTTGTTTTTGCTTCATAAAATTTCGACATACAATCCAATAAGTTCTTTTCACTGAGGTTGTTCTGATGGACAAAATCTAAGTATATCAGCCACGATAAGTCAGTCAATACACTTTTTAAAAATATGATAATTCTCCAACAAAGGACTCAAGGAACCGTAACAGATGTATATGTTAAGCAAGCTGTATCAAAACATCTAGAAAACAATCTGGCTATGGCAAGAGAACACATACATTATATTATTGTTTGCAGAATGTACCTCCCTCCGCTGGAGTGGAAAGAATATTTTCTGCATTATGTCCTCTCTCCGTGCAGAAAGGCAGGCAGGACCCTGAGCATTTTTTTTACAGGGAATCTGCTGACTGTGGTATCGCATTATGATTAACAATTTAACCATGATCCCCTTCTTTTCCATTGTTATTCCACAGATGAATGAGAGTAAGAGCGAAACGCCAGCAGCGGTATGCAGGCTTCATTAGATTCATTGATAGATTTATTGTTTTCCATGGTTGTAATCACTTCCCCCAAGGTAATTTGTAAGCTCTTTATGGTTCAGAGGTATAAGCTTGGGAGTTAATTAATCTGCTTTGTTTAGAAGTTTGAAAGTAGAAATGCCCCTTTGAATTGCTCAGAAGTCAATACGCTAGTAACTTAGAATCCCTTGTTTACGGGAAGAAAAGATCAGTCGGTTAATAAATGGAAAGACAAAAATCAGGATAATTTTCAGTCAATTCATATTTAAACTTTTAATATCCTCATAATTAAATCCAAAGTAGAGATTTATATATGGGGGAAAAAACACATTGTTTTGCAAGTAAAAGTCAAGTGATTAAAAGTTGTATTTTTATCAAACAAGATGAAAATAAAGAATCCAATCATAACTCAAACTAAATAGCCGAAACTTGTTAGTGTCACATGTTTTACCCTCTGTGCTGAAGTATAATTTCATCAACCCAGAAGATGATTTGGTTAGTGTCAAGGTAGAGTTGTTTTTCCACTCACCAACAGAACTGCTCACACTGCTTGGTCTTTGTCAGACAAATGAAGGCGCGGCTTGCTTTAATTGGCTTTTCAATAGTATGTGAATTAGAGCTGCTGTTTATGGGTTAAGTGCATCTTAATCAGAGCTTTAATCCAGTCATTAACAGAGAAACATGAGGTGTTGAGAGCAGAGAAGAGAGGTTGATAATTGAGAGGTGGCTTCCCAGATCCCTGTGCTGTGCGTATATATTTGCACGTGTGTTTTTGCTCACATTTAACAGCAAAGCTGATTTTTTTCAAGAGGAGCAGTTGAGATAATTTGAAGTGAATTTCCAAAAATCTCCTCATTGTTCGTTAATTTTATCAGACTTCTGGGTCCAGATACACAAATTCCTTTTTTTTTAGCCAGCTGTTGAACACAAGAAAAAAGATGAGGATGAAACATATCCCCACTATTTTTATAAACCCCTAAAGGAAGTGTTGGAGAAAAACAATTAGATTTTTCTTCATGCATTTTTCCTGATGAAAATACCAATAGTGGCAATGAATATGATTGTTATTGTCTCCAAAACACAACTCCCCCATATCCACCCCATTCCAATCGCTCAGCTGTCACATTTTCACTGTGTTTTTCTCGCTGTATATTTTAGCACCTATCCTCTGTGTTGGGCCTGTGATGTGTTGTACCCCGACATCTCCCTCCCAATCTCTTCCTCTCCTTACCTCCCTCACACACACACACACACACACACACACACACACACACACACACACACACACACACACACACACACACACACACGCAGATAAGCAGAGAACCGACTCGAAAGCATATTGAATAAACATACTGCTCTTTCATAGATTTACTGTTTGTTTAAGGTGCATTTTTCACCATATTTAGTTTAATTTATGACAGGTATACAAACACCTGCTGATCCTATAAAAGCGCTGTCAATTGCTTAGAAACCCCTGGTGCAAGACATCTCCACGGAAGACAGTTTTGGTAAATAAAACCCCATTTAAAATAACATTATGGTCAAGCTATTGAATTGCTCATTGGCTCATAATTACTCTGTGGCTATGACTGAGGCTAAAAAATCAAGATAATCACAATAATTATGTAAACCTGAGATTTTCTAGATTTTTTGCAAATTTGCTGTTTGGTTGGAGGTTTGTCAGATTTGGATTTATCAACCAAAAAAATTTACGTCATTGAGCCTGACTCAAGATTGCTTGTCCATGTTGCATTCAATTATATTTCTGGTGTGTTGGACACCTTGCAGAACCGCATGTGTTTTGTGTATCTGTATATTCTTTTGAGGTGTGAATGGCCTGATGACAAGTCAAATACCATGGGCCAACCTTGACCTCTCCCCATGCTTCAGCGTGTGTGACTCTCCCTGTGAACGTGTGAAAACACTTAGGGGCCATTTTGAAAACGAGATGACACTTTATCCCAGGTCAGCAGGTCTCTCACACATACACAGATCACTGTCAGCCCAACACACCAGCAACAACTCTGTCTGACGGTGAGAGTGGGGAAAAAAGGTGGCTTTCGACTTGCCTTAAGGATACAGTTTCAGCATTAAATGAAACGGATATGAAGGAGACACGAGAGAAATATTCCTTTAAGTATACAACATATATATATATATATATATATATATATATATATATATATGTGTATGTGTGTGTGTGTGTGTGTGTTTGTGTGTGTGTGTGTATGTGTGTGTGTGTGTGTGTATATATGTATGTATACATATATATACATACACACACACACACACATTTGTGTGTGTATATATACATTTGTGTGTATTATATACACAAATATATATTTAAAGAAGTTAAGATGACTAAAAAACTTATAGACTTTAAAGAAATATATTGTCTCAGAATCACTGAATCTGGACGGTGCTTTTATTCATTTTGAGTGCACTAATATGTTGCACAAGCGCATGAACACAACCACATCTACTACCACATGCCTTGTTACTTATGATGTTTTTAAGAACTTATCTTTTATCCAGTAAAAAAAAATTATTGATCTTGTGCTTTGCCTTCTCTACTTGATGTTTTTTTTTCTGTCATAATGGAAAGTCTCTGTGGCCATTTCTTCAGCCTATTCTTCATTTGGAGTAATTATAGATGGAGAGGAAAAGATGTCACCCCCCCCTTTCTTTTCTTTTCTCCTTCCTATCTATCTTCCTCGCCCCTGCATGCATTTAGAGGCGCACTCACAACTGCATTCTTATTAGGGACATGTCTGAAAGGCTCCCGCAGCATGTGGTATCCTCTGACCATCCACTATGGTTGCTTTTTGTTGGCATTAACAAGCCAAGCAATGAAGGCTAGCTTTTCAACAGGTACAAACTTTTCCTTTTAGATAATTAACTGCATTCAGACACTCAGCGCAGTGTCGGCAATGTGGGCACAGGAGCCCTGGGAGGATCATATTCTAGAGTAAGAGGAGAGAAATGAAGAAAAAAAACTTTAAGAGACAAGATGTTCTCTTTGGTGTTGCTTAGTGCAAGTGGATTCTATACCAAACTTCTATTCAAATGGTGTGGTCGTCATCTCTGTCCTCCTCATCTTTTCATCAGGATGGACCATGTAATAGGAAAAACCCTGGTCATTGTGGAATGGTCAAAGGTTTGCTGCCTTAATGAATGGAAGAACACAAGAAGGGCTGAACGCTACTGTTTGCCTTGCTGCAAAAGCCCCAGGATGCCTCCTGAAGAAGGCCTCCTCCATCTATTGCTGTCTCATCTCGCTGAAGGGGGCATACAGCAAAAGCAGAGGGGAAAAGTAATTTTCTTTCCCTGTCTATCAATTCTTTTGGTGGGTTTCCTTTACTTTTTCCTGTATACTTTCATAAAGCTCATAATTATCTTGCTAGAGCCCTCAAGTAAGAAGGAATGGGGTCTTTGTAATCTGTTCTCTTCAGCCCTTTCTTGCATCTGGGAGGAAGGTAGCCATTTTATCATTCAGAGTTTGACCCTTTATAGATACAGCTTGAATGCCAGATGCGTCTCCCCTGAAAAAAAGTCTTTCATCCACTTAATTTTCAAAACGTATCTGCTAAATGGCCATGAGGAGTGATGCATAAGGACAATGCTGTAATTCGATATAGCAATAATTTTATTTCATTTTACACTTTAATTAGTGTAAACACAGGATCACTCAATGACCATTTTTCATTTTTTTTCTTTTTTTTATCTGTAAATGTATGTTCTCCATTTTGAATAAATGTATATCACAAATGTTCTAGAAGACCACTGTCATTGAGAACAGGAGGGAAGGCTGGATGCTTCTGAGCATTTTTATCTCCCGGTTGGTGCTCCTTGCAAGTGGGCATCCATTTACAATTGCATCAGTCTGCAAATATGTCTTTTTAAATCTAATTTCGAGGCTGCCTGTTATTTGGGCTCTGCTGTTCTGTGTCTCGGCCCTAGACTGTAAAGAACTCAGTTATAGCTATGTTTTTTTGATGGTTTTAGAGCTCAGACCTTAGCAGGGGGTCTGCATCACAAAGCAGGAGTAAAGGTACGGTCACATAAGGTTGACTCTCTGATCAGTAACATGAAACTGGTTCACTTTCAATGTGAAATGACACCATTGTAGCCTGGAAGATGCAGTGGATCTCAGCCTTCCTGTTCTTCCTGAGTTTGCTCAATACCCGTTTACTGCAATTATTTTCATAGGCGGTACATTCTTGTTAATGAATTGGTTTGTGGGTTTTAGCATCCAAATGCTTATGGATCTTACAGTTTATTTATTCAATAAACAATTGTCTCAGTTGTGGCAATAGTTCTACTCATCGATGACAGAAATACTTGCTCATTCAAGAGACTGTTATCCTTCAAAACTTTTCCTTTCTGATCCTGGTGGCATTAGTCTGTCTTGTAGATGTAGATGTCTTAGATGATGTTTTTAGATGTAATTTGGTGCAAGCCTCCATCTTTGATGTGTGTGCACTCACAACTTTTTCAGAGAGCCTAGATTCACTAGCGTAGGCACTTAGTGTCACAGCACAGGAGAAAAATTTGCGCAAACTTGATAGTGAAACCTGGAGCTGATGCTGTAAATACTGGTCTGTTGCAAACCTACAGTAAATGTTAGTGGCTGCTATTCCACATGAGGTAGGCATTATTTTTAATAGATTGTTCATATAGAATATAATTTTGTGTTGCTATGAAAGTCAGCATTTGGTCGATTGTGGTAAAATTAGATAATGTCAGGGTTGGGCTCATGCAGATTGCCTTGCGTTCGGAGCACAGGGCTGGCCCCGTTTACCGGCAATCATTGAGGGCTTAAAAGCCAGAGCTTTGAGTCTCACTGGTTGTCAGGTCATTCGCTAATTTCCCCTCTGTCTCCCACGCCATCTCTCACCCCTTGCTCTTTTTCTGTCTACAACGCCACCCCTCCCCATTTGCTCCTTTCCCCTGTCAGTGTACGACAGTGCCTCTCACATGGCCGCCTATCCTGACCAGGCTTTGTTTCAGTGTATGCCAGCGCCTCTCGTGTGGCCACCCAACCCTGACCGGGCTTCATCCTTGTCGGTGAATGCTAACGCCTTCCGTCTAGCCACTTGTCCCCGACCAGGCTTCTCCCCTGCCGGCAGTGCTAGCCCCTCCTGCCTGTTCCTGCCCAGGGTTCCCTCCCTGCCTGTTCCTGCCTAGCGTTCCCCACTGTCTGGTGTGCCCCTACATGTTTGTGTACCTGTTCTCCCCTCCAAGTAAACTTGTTTTCAACCCCTATCTGTTTGGTGCGCAGTCCTCTGTCTGCGTGTGGTTCTGACCACCTAGCCATAAAAAATAATCGTGTCGAGGCACAATTCATGTCCTATTTTGCTGGTACCAATCAGTACTTATGAAGAAAGACTGGTGTTGGAATCTTAAATAATTGTAAATTAGAGATTTGCAGGAGATTTATTGCATACTATAGAAGTTGGCGTTTCTTTGTATCTCATGAGAGGTATAGAACTTCAGATATTTTCTTAATAGGTTGCTCCTCATTAGGTAAAAATACCCATTTATCTGGAACAGCCTGCCTTTTTGTCTACTTTGAGCTTACGGTAGTAGGGGACAAGTGGTGCAGAAAGAATACCATACCGGTATGGCATCGCAAAGGCAGGATATAAGTGACCATACATCCAGTATCACTGACTATGGGTCAAACAATCCCTCCCTATCATTAATTCAAACCCTTCCTCACCCCTCCCTCCATCTCTTTGACCTCCATCCCTATGTCTTCTGGCTGATTACTCCTAATGTAATTTTAATTAAAAACTGTGGTGTCAAAGGGTTTAGCCTGCCTGAGAAGCGGGTGCAGATTGTGGCTCAGTGGCAGCCCCCTTCACTTGCTTGAGAGGAAATGCATCCTGACATTGCTTCTGTAGTGCCAACACAACAAGACCAAGAACGAAGGAAAAAAACGCACTTCGAGTGGATTTAAATATTACAGTTTAGCCATGTTCAGGGAATAAGGGCTTTATGTATTTATAGTACATATTTATGTATTTCTTCTATATTTGGGGATTTATTGCTCTGGTGATGAATAACACGTAATTGTTTGCTGATTAAATAATTTAAAACAGGGCAAACATACTTTTAATATACAGACCAATATATACACCACCAATAACAGACACAGAGATTTTCTACCAAAAATCTATCTAGATTTGCTCATATTTACCGAATCAGCAATTTTCAAAATCAATCTTGCGCTATCACTGTCCTTCTGTCTAATAAAAACCTGAGCTGTATTAAAAAAATCATACATGTAGATAGATTTACCATGAAAAAAAGCAGAAGCTTTGATTTTTTAAGATCAAGCAAACCCTGTCACAGATGGCTGCCAATATTTTCAAAAGGATTTTTACAGTGTTTTTATCTGTTACTTTCTTTTACTAAATTAACTATACAGTAAAGATACAAAAAAGTGAAGCTTGAATTTATTTTTAATCTCAAGATACCCTTAGGTTTATGAGTGTTCCCAAACACACAGGTCATGGTACTTGTCGTTGAACCTTGTCATAGCAAGATACTCTGAAATTGACTTAGAGTGATTGAATAAATTAAATTTTCCCGGGGTCACCTGCGAAAGGTAACCCACAGCAGGACAGAACAGTAGAGGTCTGACTGTAGGTTTGTAATCCTCTCACCCGAGCCCATGGATTATCTGCTCTCCATCGACCCTGAAGAGGCTCCCCATGACTCAGGCTTAAACAGTGTTGAAAATCTCACATACACACTCCATCTGCCAGCTGAATGACATCTCAGAAGTCGCAGGAGTGGGGACTGAGGCTGTGGAGCACCACTATACAGCTCATGGTGGCAAGAGAAAGAGAAAAGATTCCAGAAAACTAGCAGGCTTGCTTTGACATCACCTTGAAAAAATATTCCAAGCATAACTCTAAAATGATGAATATTTACTCTCAGTGAAATGTTGAAATCCATTTTAGAACTTGCAATAATGTCCTGTACCAGGGGGGTTCTCCTCCAGTCCTGTCCTATAAATGTTGAGAAAATATATTAAAAATATAGACCTTGTTTTCTGCAGTCTCGCAAGACCATGAGGTATCAGTGTCAATGACCCTTTCACATTCTCTGACAGGGGCCTCAGTGGACAGTTGGAAGAGCTGGTGGTTGGCCCTGAGCAGTGAGGCATGTAGTAAGAGGGTTTAACTTTGCTAACCTCCCTCTGCCAGGTTCAGGAGGCCCTGCTGCTTCTGTAATATTGGATCAGTGTTTGGAGCCCATGCCCCTGCCATATCAACCAGCATGAACCCTGGGATAGTGAGCACGTTTCACTGTTGAGCCAACCACGGACAGAAAAGGACTTCCTTGTAGCTATTGTGTTCTTGAAATTTCCCATACTGAATAAAAGTTATTTTCTAAATTGTCAAAAAACTGTAAAGGCCAATATGCTGTTGTCAAGACACATAATTTATTTTGCTTACATTTAGCAACACAAAATTAGTGTCTTGATTGACATTTGCTCAAAACGTGATTTTTTTTATGCACCATCTAAAGCAGTGGCGTTATTGCTGGTACATAATCA
This sequence comes from Fistularia tabacaria, assembly GCA_901007705.1. Taxonomy (NCBI): domain Eukaryota; kingdom Metazoa; phylum Chordata; class Actinopteri; order Syngnathiformes; family Fistulariidae; genus Fistularia; species Fistularia tabacaria. Next base: position 293,114 of record CAAKHD010014002.1, read on the forward strand.
GTGAAAATACAACTTCAAAATGTATGTGAATAAAAAAAAAAGCACAACTCTCGCAATATTTTCCTTTATTGTCCTAATATAATTAGGACAATAAATGCTCTCCATGCTTTAATTAGTCAATATCTTAAATGTTAAGATATTAACTAATTAAAGCATGAAGATCAGCAGAGTGTGTGCTTTAAATAATGAACCATTACAAACCTTAGTCTATAACAACTCTATTTGGTTCTTGTTCGGTGTTTTTTGCTCATTATAGGAAATATTGCATCAAATCCTTTATCCCCATTTGGATAAAAGCTCATGGAGAAAATCATGATCGACCGTAAGAAACAAATGACATTCAATTACATTTTGTATATTACTCCTTTTGTAAATCCCTTTTTGTTGTGTTCGTCATGGAAAAGTTCTAACTGGGATTTCATAATGACTATGGGATAAAAGACATTTAAAAAAAATATTTGCTGTTCAAATAAGCTATTATTTTCCTTATGTGTTCACTGGTGACTGATGATACAACACGAAGGATATAAACCAAAGAGCCTCCTTTTTGGGAGGAATTCTGCAAGGCACGACATTTCTCCATCTGATTTTTATGCATCATTTGACATTTTAAAGAAGTCATGTCACTCACATCAGACAAAGTCACACGCAAAAGTCTACAATGTGACACTTTGCTAAGTGAATTAAAATCATGACATTAAAAAGTATTTATTATTGGAAAGGATACATCCATTCTCAAAAATCTTAACATAAAAATGAAATTGCACCATAGAATTTAAAATTTAAAAATAATTCTTTGTGACTCTACAGCTTAAAACCTGAGATCCATGCTGGTAAGGGAAGTCCTCTACTGATAATAGTAGAATGTATCCCACACTGAGACACCTGGTCGCTTTCATTTTTCTAGATCGAAGAGCTCAGACAAACAGGCCTGAAATTCACACTTTCAAAATCTGAAGGTGGTGGAAGCATGTGTGATCTGTGAAAGTGGTGAGTATCAAGGTTTGGTGTTCAATTGTTTCTTGCAGTAGCTTGTAGCTCCAAAGTATGTGTGAATATTGCATTTTACAAGGTGTGAGTACAAGTATGCATCTGCGTTTGGGTCCCTGTTATTCTGACTGATCAGGTGAGGGCTCTTTGTTCAGAATCCAGTTTACCACAGATGACTGTGTTCACACTGTCACCATCACACAGGAGTGTATACTCGCATAAAAAAAGACAATATGAAGACGGCCACAACTGGACCCTTTCTCGGTTTAAATATCTCAAATCACTCATATCATAAAAGTAACAAGTGAAACTTTGCAAAGGGAATTAAAATCAATGTATGGCATTTAAAGTAGTTATGACATCCACTCATCTTAAAAGACTTATAATATAATTCAAACCTACTTGATCTGAACAAAGAAAGAACATTTTGACATTGTCCTAAACGTGAAATGAGACTAAAAAAATAGTCTCAATAGAATTTAAAATTCCAAGTTTCATTCCATCCATCCATCAATGCTGTCATCAAACTGTGGAGGTCTGTTGATGGTCTGTTGAGGTCTGTTGATGGCCATGTTCCCAGGGACTTATTCTAGCTCCTTGGGATTCCAAGGTGTTCCTTGGAATACGTTATCCCTCAGGCGTGTTCCTGGTTGACCACCGAGCCTCTTTCGAGGCAAACATGCCTGGAACATCCTTGATGGGAGGCACCCTGGAGGGATGCTTATGAGATATCTGTACCACCTTAGCTTACTGCTTTTGACAAAAAGGAACAACGTCTTCACATCATCTGTCTGTCTTATGTCTGTGGCCCTCACCGCAGACCACACATTATCTCCAAGTCTCAGCCCTGCCACTATGTGGAGGAAAGTCATTTTGGCCACTTGTATCAGGGACCTCGTTAGTTCCGTCATGACCGAGAGTTCATGCTCGTAGGGGAGAGTAGGGACATATATAGAGTCGGATAGAGACAGCTTTGCTTTCTGGCTCAGCTCCATCCTCATCACCACCGACAGATGAAGTACTTGCATTACTGTGGATGCCACGCAAATTTCCCTGCCAGTTCTTTTCTCCGTTCGAGCCCTACTTAAGAACAAAACTCCAAGATAGATCCACTAGTGTCTAGGAAAGTACCATGGCCTGTGTTTTTGAGGTGCTGACTCTGATTCAGACCACTTGTTGCCAATGTTACCAACAGCACCACATCATCAGCAAAAAAAAAAAAAAAAAAAAAGACAATCCTAAGGTTTTCATTTTGGACACTCTCCCCACCATGACTGCTTAGAAATCTTATTAATAAAGATCACAAAAAGGATTGGTGACAAAGGACAGCCCTAGCGGAGCCCAGCGCCTTCTTGAAATGTGTGCGACATCTTGGCATGGCAGCAGATGCAGTCCTCAAAGCATTTGTACAGAGGATGGTTCATGGTAGCGGAGCCATCGAGTCTCACATTGTTCCTCTTGGATTAAAGGTTCAACAATTGGTCGGCATCTCCTTTCCAGCACCCTTGCGCAGACTTTTGCCAGGACGGCTCAGCAGCATAATCCCTCTGTAGTTGGAACATACATTCAAGTCCCCTTTTTTAAAACTAGGGACCATCCCCTCAGTCTACCACTCCACTGGTTCTTTTCCCAAGGCACGTCAGCTACAATAGCCAGTGCCTCCAACATCTCTTGACAATTCTTATCCAAACCTGGTGCCTTGCCACTGGGATCCATCTTGACCGTCACAGCAATGTATACCGCAGATATGGTTGAAGGCTTGCCAAAGTCCTTTAGCTATGTCTTCTTCACAGAGGTCGTATCAGTTGAGCTCAAAAGATTCTTAAAGTGTTTTTTTCCCACTGCTCAACGGTGCTCCCTATGGGGTTCTCCACCTGTGCTGTACACAACCTGGCCTATGCTGTTTCCCTCTCTTGAGTCATTTGATTGTTTTTCAGAAACTCCCTGAGTTTAACTGAAAGTCCTTCCAAACTTCACCCATACCTGAGTTTTTGCTTCCTTGACTGTTGCGGATGCAGTCTCTCTGGCTCTCCATCACCTGTCTGCAGCTTCAGGAGACCCCTTTGGAATTTAAAAGCCTTCTTTTGTTTGATTACTTCATTCACTGACAGTGAATCCACCAACAGATAATTAAATTGCTGCAGTGGTGAGCACCAATGACTGTGACCACAGCTCTGGTAAGCTGATTCCCACAATGGAGGCCTTGAACATGGACCGTTCGGTTTCCATGTCCCTGGTATGTGTGAGAAATTCTATCAGAAGAGAGATGAAGACTTGGCATAAAGAGTCCTCCTCCCGACATTCCCAATCCTTCTGCACTAAAGGTTTAGGTTTATTAGGTCTGCCTGGCGGGCTTCGTTATGGACCTCCAGGCAACCAGAGTAATTCCTCTCTTCACATTTTTTGAAAACTACAAAAACAGCCCTTTGGACCTCATACAGCAAAAAGTAGGCTGATACACGAAATAGAGATTCAAGGAGTCCTATCGTCACCGAGACCATATAACTTGGTTTAAGGGGTTCTTTTAAAAGGGAGCAAAACAGGTGAAATAAATTAGCAAAATACAGGATAGGTATAGATAATTGAACAGTGAGTCCTAATCAGCGTGGCCACCCTGCTGGAGCCAGACGAGCCAGCCCCAACGCCTTCCTCGTCCACGGGGCTAAGGGCCAGGATGACCGGGCTAGGATTGGTGGAACACTCACAACAGGTCCGTATCCAGGATATCCCGCCTCTGGACGCATGACGGGTCCTCCAGTCATAAAGGTATTCCAGGTTCCCCTGCCAAGTCGGGAGTCCACCGCAGGATGGACAGCATAAACCCGTTCAACTTCCTGCAGCGGCTGTGGAGGGGGAGGGTTCATGGTCCAGGCCAGGTGAGAGAGGAGAGGCACAGGGTATTCGGAGAGAGACATGAAACAAGGAATGTATGCAGTAGGAATGATGAAGGTCTAACTGGAAGGTGACTGGTTTAGTCTGTATGATGATCTTGAAGGGACCCAAGAAACAGGGAAACAGCTTCTTGCAGGGAAGGTACTGGCAGATGCCATGGGTGGATAGCCACATTTGCTTGTCCACAGTGTAGGTAGGGGGTTCATGTTGCAAACAGTTGGCGGTGCATGCGGGCTTCTTGTGGGCTGTTGTGAACTTGGTACCAGACATGCTTGCAGCTCCTGAACCAGTGGTCCATGGACGGAACCACTGATTTGTCACCTGAGAATAGAGGAGGGAATAGAGGATGTTGATGGTCCGATACGCACAGGACCGTTGTCAGGCCACTGATGGTTTGTATGCGGGAGTTGTCGGAGAATTCCACTCGGGGGAATGGTTGGGCCCATTCATGTTGCCTGTCACAGCAGGAAGTGCAAAGAAAGTGGCTGATTTCCCGGACCTTGCACTCCGTTTGGCCATTTGATTGTGGACTTTATCCAGTTGTCAGGCTGACTGTTAATTTTAAACATTTGAAGAAGGCCTTCCAGAACCGGGAGATGAACTGCGGTCCACTGTTGGAAACTATTTCCTCAGGTTGGCCATGCTTCAATCACAACGAGGATGCAGGCGTTACCCTCTGCTCTGGGTAGACTGGTCACAAGGTCCTCCCCTAAGAGGGACCAGGGTTGGTGTGGGATTTCAAGGGGCATAAGCGTAACCGCTGGAAGATGTCGTGGTTTCTTTGCCATATCCATCTTTGCCATATGCAGTCCTTACAGGATACCATTAACTGTCAGATGTGACAGTGCATACCTGGTCACCACTAGCAATGACGCAGAGTGTCATGGGTGCCAAACAGCCCGGGTTGCCCGGTCCCAGGAGTGGCATGGGCCACAGTGAGCAGTCTTTCTTGCAGGACCTCAGGAATGTAAGAGACTTTGGGGGGTATTTTTTCTTGAGCTTGGTCCTCTGTAACAGTTAGAGTCAGTTTGTCCATCAGGGCCCACCGGATGAGACTAACAACCACATGTGGAGAGTTCTCAGGGTTACCTTGCAGGGATAGGGCATCAGTCTTGCTGTTCTTAGACCAAGGGTGGTGGAGGATGGTGAAGTCCAACTGGGGCAAGACCAACGCCAACCAGGCTTGGCGGGGGAGTGAGACACTTGGCAGACCTGAAGTATTCTAGATTCCTGTGATCTGTGAGAACAATGAAAGGGCAGTTGGCTCTTTCAAGCAAGTGGCGCCACTCCTCCAAGGCCAGTTTAATGGTTGACAGCTCGCAGTACCCTCACTAATTTTGATCTGCCTTGTTCAGTTTACGCGAGTAGTGCGCACAGAGTTGAAGGAGAATGAGTCTGTTAAAGGGGGCCTAGGAATGGACGTACACCTCTACGACAAACTGTCAAGATGGGTCTGGTAATTTCAGCATGAGGGCAGTGATGGAGGCCTGTTTAAGGGAGTCGAGTGCAGCGTCCACCTCTCGTGTCCAAACATAGTCTTGGGTTTATTTCAGAGCAGGGAGGTCAACAGGGCGGCAATCCCGCTGTAATTCTGAATTAACCAATGGCAGAAGTTGGAAAACCCAAGAAAGCGCTGGAGTTCCTTTACAATACCTTGGGTCAGTTACCAACCACCTCAATATTGCAGCGATCCATCCTGAATCATTGAACACCTATCCATTAACACAAAAATTCCACTTTGGTGAGTTCAAATTGGAACTTCTTTGCCTTTAGGAATAGAATATTCTGGCAAAGGATGGAAAGGCCTTTGCGTGCATGATGACATTGGTCAGAGATATTCTTAGACAAAATCAAGATATCGCCAATTTAGACAAGTTACAGATTTATTCAACAACGGGAAAAAGACCTCATTCATAAAACTCTGGAATACGGTGGGGCTATTTGCCAGTCTATAAGGCAATACAAGGTATTTATAGTGGCCTGTGAGAGTTCTGAATGCTTTTCTTCTCTCATCAACTTCCCTGATTCAAATGAGGTTGTTGGTGCTTCTATGGTTGAGTTTGATGAAAATCTGTACTCCCACAGAGCTGTTCCACGGTTGCAGGAACTAAGGGGAGTGGGTACTTGAATTAACAGAAACTCGATTGAGCACCCTTTAATCTATACAGGGGTGTAAACTACCACCTTTTTCGGCAATGAAGAAAAAATGGATGCTGCAGGCGAAGTGTACAGACGGCTATGCCTTGTTTGAGCACTCCTCGAAGATAGTTGTCAAACGCTTCTATTTCAGGGACCAATAAGGGATGGACTCGACATGGTGACGGGACAAGTTTGGGATGATGTGGGGCTGTCTGAGAGGCTCGGGCGGGGCTAAATACACCACAGTAGACCGAGTATTCTGAGGGAACCTCAGACAGAGATAGCCTGTAGGAGAATGTAGGTGCAGTGCACCTATCTGGAGCTCTACGGGGCCAGCCAGGAATCTCAGTGGGCTGGCCAGCTGGTGATGGAGGTGACTGTGAGGGGAGTGGTGAGCTGGCTGGGTGGGAATTGGACCCACCGGCACCCAAGTCTTGGGATATGAAGTTACTGTCAGAGCCTCAATCCGGGAGGCATGTGGTGGATAAGGATGACGGGGTTGTAGAGAGTCAGGTTACCGTCTGCTTCTCAAGGCTCAAGGGGCCATTTTTGCAGAGCCTTCAGTATATCTGAAGAAAGGAAACACTGAGTGTCTGAAGGATCAGACTGCAAACAACAACAATGGAGGGGCCTCAAGCTTCTAACCCGGATCCCATCAATGAACTGGTGGCTGAATTTTGATGGGGCCAGCTGCAGTCTGCCAACTCCAAGACCTAAGAAGATATTCTTGGCCTGGTAAAATTCATCCAGTTGGCCATTCGGGTCGCGAATCGTTGAGAGGCGTGTTTAGCCGAGTGACCCTCCCCACCAAAAAGGAAGTCAGGCTTTAGACCAGGTGACCAGTCCTGGGGAACCAATGCTAGTGAACCCTATGATGCTAATAAGTTTGAGGTGTCTATACTGTATGGGCCGGGGACATGCCCGCCACGACCTCAAGTGAATATAGTCAGCCCACCAGAACTTATAGCATCAACTCTGTTTACAAAGCTGTTGATTTAAAGGGAGCAAAACAGGAGAAATTAATTAGCAAAACACAGGGCCGGTGTCGGCAGTTTAACAGCGAGTCCATATCAGCTTGAGACCGGGAGCTGGGCTGTGGCTGGCGAGTGGGCATGGCCACCTTGCTAGAGCCTGACAAGGCCGTGACAGACTTGCCACTTTGATATAACTCACCAGGTGGTGATCAGTACATAGTTCTGGTCCTCTCTTCACTGGAGTGTCAAGTAAATGAGGTTGCAGATTGACTATAAACCTGATTGTTGATATGTGGCGTAACTTGTAACTATAACGTATTTGTGGAATGAACTATGCATTTTCTAGACAAACAGTCTGATTTGCTAACTGGGCTATCAGATTAAAAAAAATACCATGTTATTTTATAAATCATCACATGTCGTTTTTAAATATAATTTTGCGTTTTTTTATGTGTAGTCTCCCACTACAACTAATTCTTTCTCTACCACTACTTCTACGACTACAACTTCTAATGATCATAATCATAACTATTATTATCATTGCAGGAAATTGCGGAAAAAAGAACAGCTACTCTTTTTTACAATGGCTTCCTCATACATTTACACATTGACGGGTGGTTTGATCTGTTACATTGGCCTTCTTTTGCAAATAGTAAATTAATTCATTCATTATTCATACCACTTGTCCTGCACTTGGGCTCACAGTGGGGGGGGCTGGTGCTCAGTCAGCGGAGCAGGCGTCCCTCCGATTGAAAGGTTGGCAGTTTGATTCTCGGCCCCTCCTGTTTGGATCCTGAATTTCCCTTGGGCACGACTGAACCCTGATGACCACCGTGTGTGCGTGTGTGTATGAATGCAATCCAGTTTGAAGCTCTTTGAAACCTCAAGGTGTGAAAGCACTATAGACCTTGTGACCATTTACAATACAATATGCATGCACGCACACACAACGACTCTAACTACTGCTTAAACGGCTGTAATTATAATAACATTGTGCATAGATGTGTGTCAAACAGATGATAATGTTAATAACTTGTATTCCTGAGAAAAGATAATTGACTTCTCTCGGTGTCTTCTGACGTACATCATGGAGCGGGTCGTTCTGGGACTTGTCGTTCGTGACGCTAAACGATGACGTCAGCGGAAATATATGCGCCTTAGTGAACGGGGTCACATTGGTTGTCCCGTAATGTTTTGAAAAAAGCCAACGCAATGGAAGCGACTAATACAGGTAGTGGGCGTCTCTATGAGGCTTAAATGTTTGATATTCTACCAATGGGATGTATTCAACGAAAGAAGTAGCTCTTATGAATATTATTTTTGTTACTTTCGTTAGCTGTATAAAACCGGGCGGTAGCAACGCCCGTAGCTAGCTAAGTTGCTTTCAACGTAAAGACTCAGTTAACTAACATGAAATAGGTGCTCAACCTGACCAAAATGTATTGACCATTTGTCACAAAGACTAGAATCCCTCTAAACCCCCTAGGCCGCTTCGAATGATAAACAAAAACGAAGGGGAAACTGGACCTATGTTTGATGTTAGCCATGTTTGTTGCAGTCACCTGCCTCGTTAGTAACGCATGTCTGCCCCCCCCCCCCAACCAACGACAGATGAGATCCACTTGAGGAACGTGGAAAAAGATGTCCTCATTCCCAAACTGATGAGAGAGAAAGCCAAGGAGAACTGCGTAGAAAGAGTTGAAGGTTTGTGTGTGTGTGTGTGTGTGTGTGTGTGTGTGTGTGTGTGTGTGTGTGTGTGTGTGTGTGTGAGATCGAACAGATCAAAGATCAATCCATGT
>CAAKHD010014002.1:301927-334455 GCA_901007705.1 Fistularia tabacaria
TGGAGAGTGCACTGTCTGTGTGTGAGGGACAGAGAGGTAGGCTAGAGGTCGGTGGGTGTGTTGTCTGTGTGCGTCTGTGTGTGTGTGTGTGTGTGTGTGTGTGTGTGTGTGTGTGTGTGTGTGTGTGTGTGTGTGTGTGTGTGATCGATCAGATCAAAGTTCAATCCATGTTGGAGGTGTTAAACCATCGTCTCATCACTATTATAATCACGCCGTGTCTTGTCGTTTTTTTATATATTTTTTTGCATCAACTGTAGGATATGAAGGTAGTTGGCGTGAAAGATGAGGATACTGAAAATAGGGTTAGATGGAGAAGGTTGATTCGCTTGTGGCGATCCCTGAGGGGAAAAGCCGAAAGGAAAAGAAGAAGAAGAAGAAACTATTTTTAATAATCTGTGCAATGTTTATATATCCTGAATATTGTTATCAGCATACAATAAATTTACAGGACTTATACATTATTGATAATTATATGTGCCCGCTGTTTCCAGCTCCGAGTAAAAATAGTGAATTTTTACATTTCATGTGATGTACTTTTTAATTTTGCTTTGGTAGGTTGTTGGATTAATACTTTGCCTTGTGCTGTCAAATATACCTAGAACTGAAGAACAATAAGATAATATTAACAAATGTAACATTTTGATTGATGCAGAGTATAATTTTGATCAATAGCATTATGGTCATGTCATGTTCTTACTTGGAAATACTTATGTCAAATAAGTAAGTAAAACTCGCGTGTTAAGGCAGATCTCATTTGGGTGAGTTACACGTACATGTGTATTTGATGTGGCAATTCATCTCCACATCATTTTTACACAGTATGAAATGTAAATATAGGATATTTATAAACCTTTAAGGAATGTTTTCAATGAGGCAGCAGGCCTCTGCTGACACCGGTTGTTCAATACAGGGAAGTGATTTATTCATTAAGACAAGGATTAAAACTAAAAGGAGTTTTGAAGGGACACAACTGAATTTCTGTCAACAATATTTTTTATTTCTGTGAAATTTCACATGCTCATTGTTGACCCCCCCCCCCCCTTATTGTCAACATCTGGATCTATGACAGTGGTTTACTTTTGAAAAAATAGTAAACAGGAACCATAACACACAATCTGACAGTCTGCTTCCATCTGCCCCTCTGTCTATTTTCCTATGATATACATATATATTACCACTAAAAGCTTTTGGGTGTTGCACCTTTTGTCACTTTAGATAACTTTGTGTAGGTGCAGTACAAAGACAGAGGTAACCGTTTACAAATCACAAGTGAGTGCACAGTTAAACTGATGTTTAAGCTTAGAATATTAGTAATGCTGCTATTTTTGCAGCTTTGATATAAAATTGAAAATATCCTAGATTTTTTTTCCAGTGAATACACCCATTACAATGCCCCAATGCTTGGTTTTCAGGGTTAGTTTCTTTCCTGCTATTTCATTTTCAAGGAAAAGATGTAGAGTTTGGTTACTTATACAGAGTTGGCTTTTTTTTTATTTTGATCGCATACATAATATTGAGGTAATCTCAATGGAAAAAAATCTTGGTGCTTATTGCATAATGTAATTTAGCTTGATTTGTCTTTGTAGGAGACAAATATAGATCAGTAGATGCATTTACATAATGGTTACTATCAAAATTAGAGTTGACGCTGTCACATTTGCAATGTCTCTTTCACTTATTCTTTGTTAGAATGCTTTTTCATCTTCATGTGTCCAGAGCTTTAACTGTTGACATTGTAACTAAATCAGTTTTCAACACACACTGTTCGAATTTGTCTTTGAACCTTGAGCAGCCCGTTTGTTGGCTGCTGATCAGTCTTAAAGGAAACAGCGGCAGGTGTTTTTCACGTTCACAGTCTACTGCAGAAACACATCCGTCAGATGGTGGTCAGATTGCAGTTAGTAGAACCCTGACGACGCCCTCTATAAGTGTGACCAGTGTGAACCACAAAAATAGAATATGCATTCTGAGATGACAGGACATAGAGACTACATGGGTAGCGGAAACCCTCGCTCACAACACCAGCTTCTCTCACTATTCTTTTTTAAACCACCATCCTTACAAATTTCATACTATATTTTTCTGTAACTATAACTGTCTGTCAGGTGTTTTATTCAGTCAAGTGAGGAAAAAAGTGTTTTCTTTCATTTCTGCACATGTACGTCTCAGTCGCCCACACTATTATTGATCGGCTTTGTTGTAGGGTAGTTCTAACCTTAATGTCATTTATTGTCCACGCTGTCATTTTTGTTTTCATAGCCACTCAAAAGTAACTTAGCATTTTCACGTCAACATTGATTACACTCATGAATTAGGGATGCCATCACAAAGTTGCTGCTGATTACAAATTGTATTCCCCAGGTTGATGACCAGTTCATTCTTGTTTTCAATATTTTGTCAGTGAGCATGATGGTTTTGAAACAGAATTGTTCGGCTTGTTTTAGGGTGCCAATTTCATAATTTTGATGAGGTGCGGACCTGTGATAGGCTGTTATTTCTCCTTGTTGCTCTTTATTTCTGGCTTCATGCATTTTATTTTGACCAGATATGAGACCTTTACCAGCTTAAAAAGCTGCTTTCAGGTACTAGAAATTGGCACACGGAAAGTGAAATGAAAGGGTAAGGACCTGATACCAGTTCTGTTTCGGGAGTGTAAATTAAAAAAAATATATACAACAATGGGAAATACATTGATACCTGGTCTCACTTAAAATTGTATTCTTTGGTACACTCAAAAGTCACTTCCATAGTTGTTTGTATCAGTGGCGCTTCATCTGGCTTCAGAGCCATTCTCTCTGCTTTTCGTGTGTGTGGAGGGGGAAAGGGCTGTTGATCTGTGGATACTGAAAAACAGTTGCTCTAAACTGTCCCCCTCAAGGGGACTAAGGCAAGAGGAGCATGGAAGCCAGCTCTGAGGAGTAGCTATAAACCAACAATTAATGGCAGCTGACAAAGTAATGGAAGTTTCTTGTGAATCTATGTATCTCTCTCACATTAAACTGGAATTTTATAACACCAGATTAAAAAAAACAGTTTCTCACAGCAGGGCCTTTAAAAAATATGAAACACTCCTGACTACAATCTACAGAGCTGGGGAAGACATGGGTCTGAAAAAGGGAGCAGATTGCTGTCAAATGCGGAGTCTATTGCTTTCCCTGCAGAAAATTGGCAAATGGTTGCTGTAATGTCTAAAATTCAAGCAGCTATCACTTAAATGTATAGATTTAAACCACAATTAATCATCCAACCAATTAAATAAGCATACATTTTATTTTCCTAATAAATGTTTTCTAAAAGATTTTTGGGTTGAGTTTTTCTTGTAAGTTGCCATAATATTATGCACTAAAGTGGAAATTTAGAAAGGCACACTTCATCTTTTTATTTGAGTTTAATGATTCGATTCGTATCTTCCCTAAAAAGACTCTAAATGGTCTCTAGATATTGAAGCTCTGTTCATCTGCTTTCCTGTCAGTACGCTTCTGCATTTAGACACAATAGCCAAAAAAGGAAGGTGCCATCACAATTTTCCTCAGAAGGGCCTCCTCCAACAAAAAGGCTGCCTCGTATATTTGCTTTTAGTGTAGCTGTTGATGTGCGATCAGAAAGGCAATCATTTGTAGCCATGTGCACCATGGGACAAGGGACAGGCGTTTGTTGATTAGATTAGTCGCACTGTGTTGCCTCCCTAAATTGGTTTTGCATTTTTTACATCTGCATTCTGATGAAAGTGTCTGTGTGATAACCATACTGATGCCACTGATAAAGGTAATTATGATGTTCGGAGGGGAGCTAGAAGGGCAGTGTCTTTCATTCAAGTGGTAGGAGCTTGCTAACAGGGCGAGGATTTGAGTCTTCAACACCTTGTTTACAATGAAGAGCTTTCTTGTTGAATTTGGAATGAGGGATGTAGTGATATTACAGATAATGATGATAGATAAACTGATCACCATTTACCATTATAATACTGTGTACATTTAGTCTTTAAGCTCCCATTTTCTCCTCAACAGAAGTCTTTTTTTATATCTATTTGAGGGAAAAAAAAAGTGTTTCAAGTATAACAAAAATATGCTTGTAAAATTCCCTGCTGTTTTTCACTCTCAATAAACTCCACAGTTATTTCTGGAAAAAAAAAAAAAAAAAAAGTTCTGTGAAAAAGTGATGAGCCAGTTGTTGAACTGTTGAAATTTACAATTATAACCCACTGGCCATGACCATTAAAAGTTGTCTTACAAATATAATTCATTACATCTTTATGTTCTACTTTTCAGATCCGAGCTTAGAGAGAAATTATAAAGACTTATGAACGAATGATTCAATGTAGTATTGAAATGAAACAGTCTTTCACCTAAACCAATGATCCTTCTATGTTAACCTTACTTTTTACATACATATTTCTACAGTGCAATCATTTGAAAAATTTCTATGATCTGCTGAAATCAACTGAAAGTAAAATTGGCATAATCATTTATTTTTGGATCAGCTTCATCTTGATGGTAGAGGCAAACAATTGAAATTTCATATCAAAAACTAGTAAGATAGTAGGAATTGTGGTTTCTGTAACATTTTTTTAAATGCCTGTGGCACGCAGGCATGTTTATATGTGAGCCATGGGATGACTGTTTCAAATACAAAGCGAAAAAGGCAACCACAAATTTAACCACTCTGTGGCCATTACAGTTAAGTCCAAACTTTGAGAGAACAAGGAAACATTGCTTGTCAGTGTGATAAGGACGTTATTCAAGGTACATTTTTCTGTTGTCATTCCGAGATGAGTCCTATCTTGGTTTCTTCCGCTTGCTGTCTTAACCTCACATCAGCGCATATGCTTGTACAATTTTTGTTTGAAATGAGATACTGCTGAGCTTGGTTCCACTTTTCTTTCTGTTACCTCCCTCTAGCCTTCAACCACTGCTGCAAAGAATCTGGTTTCTTCATGGTTTTCAAGTGTCGAGAAGAGAACGCAGCCCTAAAGGAGTGCCTTACACAGCAGTGAGTAGTGACACAGTAAAATGTCCCTTGTGTTAACACATCACATATTTAGATCATACTTGTTTTTTGCACACTCCAACCCCTGCTTATGAAGATGTCTCAATAGTTTCAAAACTCTTCAGATTACTGTTAATGAGCCTGACCAGAATACATTATGTCGAATAAATATTATATCTTATGTCTTTTGCCAGCTACCAGGACCCTGCCTTCTTTGAGCTTTGTAAGCAGGAATACATTCAAGAGAAACTGGAGTTTGAGAGGACGGGGATCCCCAGCAAGAACAGGAAACAAAAACTCCCAACCAGCATGTAACAAACAGATGGTACTTGAACAATTCCAATGATTTTGCAAGATGTGGAAAATTATGCTCTGTCCAGGGAAAGCTCAGGATGTTTATTACTCTTACCATTCACAAATTCATTGGCCTGTTTGGGTTTAAACTTATGGAACTTGTGACCAACACCCACTTTCAAATGCAAGAATTGTAAAATTGAGTTGGCCACAAATACTAAATATGATGCTATTTTGATGAAGTGAAATCCTGAATATTTACAAATTCAGTTATTTCTAAATATTGATAGTCCCACTGAAAATACTCCATGTCTGGGTGGTTGTACTCCAAAGATCTTAAAATGTGCGGTCGTAATTGGGAGTTTTGTCTATCAGTTATAAATGCAGTGGGTCTGCTGTCGTGCTGTTCCTGGATCCACAGATGGCCAAGGATTGTTTTGACTGATATGTAACCATACAATGAATGGTGTGGTCGTGTGACCGGTGGCATTGTACATATTCCCTGGAGGAAAAAAATGTATCTGTATCAAATAACAAATCATGAAATGCTAATTATTGCATCTTGCCCTCTCATCTTCCTTGTAAAACAACATGGTGAATATAACATTTCGGATGGACTTTGTTTTTTTTAGCAATTGGGGAAAATATAAAAGCACTCACATTTATGCATTTTAACTTTTACAGAACATTCACCTGACATTCCGTTGATTCCATATACATTTCTCAGCAAGCTTGTTCCTATGTATGTGAATAATGGATGATTTTAGATATTTTCTCAGTGGGAATTTATTATGGTGTTGACAAGCAGCTGAATGGTCAGGATAAATATCACCCTCGAAGTGGAGTTTGTCATTCTCAAAGATAGCCACATTGTATGCAGTTTTTACTTTTTCTTCCAAATTAACATGGCATTTAAAGATACTACTTATGACTAATTACCAGATCTTCTAGGACTACATGAGACTTAATGACAAAACATTGTGGCTATACATTTAAATAGTTGAGAAGCATCACCCAGCACTTGATTTGATCTTTTTAATTTACCATATTTACAAACAAGTCTCCAGTGCAGTGAATCTAAAATATAATCCGCATCTACTGTACATTGCATTTTGGTTTTGCAAATCTTTTACAGAAGTTAGAAATTACTGCAGTGAAATAAAACTTCTTAAAAAAATGAAGGAAACAACCACAGTAAACATGAACCACTTTAAAAGTAAAGTCTTGTCAACAACGTATTACTTTTTGTGCATCTTTTTTTTTTTTTTTTTCAAGTCACAGCTCTCATTATTTCCGGGGTATATAATTATTGTCTTGCGTCCAATACAGATGGCTCTTAAATACAGAAATATGGGGGAGCTTGAGCAAAATAATAATTTGAGTGCAAAATTGCATTTGGCAGAATATTGGTGCCCACCACATACAATCCCTTGATATAAATAAGCACATTCCTTCTGAATATTTTATTTTGTTTTTCTATATCCTCCAGTTTATTTTCATCAAAATTCTGAACATAGAAGACCGACTTCCCTCAAACTTAAAAAAAATAACTACAGTCGCAATAAGGTTGAGATGCTACTCAATCCTCCTAAACCTAATGTTTGCAGTTTCCAGATTGCAATGTAAAGAAACTGTCCTTCAGTTTTAAAATCTGAGCAAAAGAATCCAAGAAGATGCAACCATACATCCATATGTCCCTTCAAAACAATGCAGATATAGTATGTAATGAAGGGGGAGGGGTGAAAGGAAATGTCAGTTGTTTAAATTATAACAGTGTTGAAGGTAGAACATTTTGCTGGGAGTGGTAAAATATTTCATTTTTGGATGGTCCCCTCTTTAAAGGTCATACGTTCTCAAATATACAAAAATTAACAGGATCTCTTCGAATTTATTGTTGAGCAATTAGCTAGCTTTTGGTCATACCACTCGTGAGGGCAGCTGTCAGACTACTGTGTGTTTTCCACATGGACAAAAAGTATTTTTGATTAAGTGACATTTAAGGACCCCCCCCATATCCCCGAGTATGTCTCTGTCAATCACAGTACAAGTACAAACATCAAGTCCTCATTCCTAAATATCTCTTACACCATCGTGACAAAAAAAACCTAAATTTTGTTATACTGTGCAGTGATTGCCGTGATAGACTTGCATTAGGAGTACAGTGTTTAAAATTCTAGCGCTATGTGACTGTGTGTAGACCCATTTATCAATGGCCACAGTGAATGAAGTAAAAGGAAAGCAAAAGGCCCTTTGGGTCATTAGTTTTATTACCATGATATACAGATTCAGAGGAGCAAAAGATGCCCACGACACAAACAGCCACCCTCTGATATGCATGTCCAGAACAAAACTGCTGTGCAGGAAAGGATACATACATGTCAATGCTTTTGAGCCTGTTCCAGTGTTTCCTCTTCAATCTCTGAAAGGTCGCAGTGTGCAGAGATGCCAAATTAACAAATGGAATAAGTCTTAACCTTGAAAAGGCCTTTTCTGGCCACATCTATTACCCACAACCAGTAGGTCTTTCTTGTCCGGCCTGGAGGAGTGGTTTTATCAACTTAAGGCAGGTAAGGTGGTAGCTATGTGGCAGGGTTTGAAAGTAGTCAGTCATCCATTCATTTATTTCCCACTTAATTTGTAATTGTCTCGCTTCATGCTGAAGTTCCTTTCAAAAGGGCCTGGTCCACTCAGTATGAGGAGGGCTTCTGGGACTACAGTTTCCCATTGAAGATGATGCGTTAGATGCAACAGAGTGTACCTCCCAGAACATGGCGTCACTGGGCTTGGGGGGACTGGGGAAGGACCTTGAGCTGTCATCTAAGGAGGCCTGGTTAAGAGGAGGTGGGGGCAGGACTACAGAACAAGTGTCACTCCCAAGCAGACCCTCTCCAGAGCAGTGCTGGGTGGGCCAGGGCCCGTTGTACCAACAGTCATCTCTCAAACTGTCAGGTAGGAGTGTGCCTGTTGGGACGCTTCCAGGGGGGCAGGGACGGCCGGAACAACAGGGTAGAGGAGGAGCACTCGGGGGGCGAGGTACTGAGGCCCGGACAACTGGGTGGTTGTTGTTCTTCTCCATGTCGTCTAGACACTGCACTGGAACTGTAGGGACATCTACAAACAGAGAGGTTTGGGATGATGGGGAAGGATTCAAATTGTATGGTGCTCTAAACTGTGAAAATAGTGGAAGGATGGACTGTACTTGTGAAAAGCAGTAATACCTAATGGAAGCGGCAGCAATATTAGCATTTGAAGTAAAAATGGACTTTTAAAGCTGTGAATTGCAGTACTACAGGTTTTTCCCTCATTTTTGACCAATGAGCTACACTCAAAATGCAAGTGAGGTGGGGTAATGAGGAATACAATCTGGCCAATAATGAATCAATATAATGAATATGAGTCAATATAATGAATAGTGAGCCAGAATGTGACTGGAACTAGATTTGCATTATTCGTTATTAATGCCGTTTGAAAATGTATGATATGTGAAGTTGATCATTGATAGCATTGTATGGTGACACATATAGTACTTTGGTACATTGTTGAATGTCGCCACTCGCAACAATTAATTAAGCCTATTAATTCGTAGTTATTCTATAATTTCCCAACCAAAACCATAGAAAAAAGGTAAAATGAGTTAGGTACTGCCTTGTTATACCCTCATAATGTCAACATTAAATAAGCCTTCCTCATTTTCATTCCTTATCTGATCCGGTATCTGTTATTCTGATCTCATATTTTCTGCTGTTTAATGAAAACACGGAGTGTCCGAGTTATTTAATCATTTATTTTTTTTAAATAAAAATGAAGTTTTTCAGCAAAGCATCACAATTTTAAACCCCATAGTTTGCCGCCAGTAGCTGAATTGGGAGAGGATACATTTTTGCACCATGCAGCAGGTTAAATCTGTAGAATATACACACTGCTTCAATGAAATGCCATGGTCCCTGAGCAAGGGATTATCCACAATAGTAATGCACAATGCACTAGAGAAATGTTTTTAATAAACCCCCATGCATGATCTAAGCCTCACTCTCTCACAATGAGGGGATCCATACACAAATCAAATACCCAAAACTCAAACACATCATTGATTTGCAATCAAATCATTGTGAGTTTATGAATAATGAGGCCAAAAAAAGAGATAATTTCCTTTTTTTTTTTAAATTTCTCTATCCATCAAACGTATACCTATTTGTCCCTTCATGGTAGTCTTCCATTGGAGGGTCTCCTGAGTGAAATATTTGAATAAAAGTGATTCAACAGGAACAGCACACGTATATGAATGCAAAATATATCTGAATAAACATATAGCCCATTCTCCCTCGCCCCCTCCCTCTTTGCTCTTCCTAACTCATGCTTTCCTGATTCCCCTCCACCTGTCTCATCTAAGTCAAAGGATTACCCTCTTCTTCAGGGGAATAAATAGTCCAAGGTTTATTTTCTTGCTTTATTTCACTGTAATTTTCACTTCCTGGCTGCTCCCTTTGACACAGCAAGGGAATAGAGAGGAAAGGTAAAAATCCATCATGGTGAAGGAGGGAACAAACTCCATTATGTTGTAATTTATCAAACTGTCTAAGAAATTGAAATATGCTTCTTGCATCCTTTAGAAATATAATAAGATATTTTATGAGAAAAAAAAACTATGACTGAAAAGGTGCCAGGAAAGCCTTTTCTATCGGCATTAGCCACAATTATTTCCCTGAGGAGAACCAAGATCCGAAGCCCACCCAACCATCTTCAAATAAACAACTATGAAAGACATGACAGTACAAGGCATCTTGCTGAGAAAGATTCTTTAAAATGTGAGGTCCAATGTTAACAAGTATCCACGTGGTTTTTTTAACTCTTTAGGATTGATTATACTAAAAAAAAGCAGTAGTTGCCTGTTATATAGGGATCACTGAAGTTTCCTGACTATCATTGGATCGTTTTGTCTTAGAGCACCTCATTTTTGTGACTATGTGATGAGTAGACTATGGACTATGTATGTGGTGACCACAAACACACAAATTGTAATTTGAGATGATGAAATACAATACAATACAATACAATACAATACAATACAATACACACTTTAGAAGAATGCACTTTATGAATGGCAATGACTGTGAGTACATTACCTGGTCTCGGCCAGATTTTCCTAATCAGATCTTTTTGATGCTTGAGCTCTGAATGGAGACTGGTGATCTGAGAGCACAAAGCCTTGTATGTCTGCTTCAAGCTCCTTTCCCTTCATGAGGATGGAGAGAGGATTATTTTTTTTGAGTAAATTTAACATTTCAAAAACTCAGGCAAGATTATACTTGGCAAAACCAAATGTGTCAATATTTCACAGTAATTCAGTATCTCTAAATATAATGTAAACATCCTTCATATAAAATGTAAACAATTATTTTCTTGTTAAACAGGAGAGAAAATCCATTTTTATTTATTGTTTTTGTTTTAGGTTGAAAAAGTAATACACAGGATACCATTTTTTGTTGAAATAATTTCAATGTTTGTTAAGTGAGCATTCAACAGAATAAGAATAAATGTTTCACAACACAAATATTGCTGCCTTCAAAGGGGCAGCCAGTGCTCCTTAAGTTATATTCAAGACCAAAAATTAAATAAGGGCACTACATTTTGTGGAATTATGAAATGCAACCATCGGAAGGGTTGCTGACATGTGAAGCAATGCAAACATGAGGTTGATATTCCCTGAACATTTGGATAACGGGCACATCTCTGTGACAGATACCAAAAAGCACAGAACAGTTCATTAAGGAGATCGGATCTATTGCTGTTTGCATTCAAGAACTTCTCCAGTTTCTGAGGTGGACTGCATATCATTTGCAGACTTACAAACAGTAATGTATAAAGCTGCACCCTCCTCTAGTGGCCAAAGATGGCAACAGCCATCTGTGTTCTAAAAGGAGTATCAAATATCTACCTCGTGTAGTCTTGGAAACCCTTCTCTTTTCCAAGACTTACTAGCTTAAATATTGTAATCCAAATTTGACAGGACAATATTGGTGTTTTCAGGTGGAATTGCAATACATATTCTAGATGCAATGAAAATATTTTATATATATATTACTTACGCAGCTTGAAAGATTAATGCAACAAGTGGCTGCCGGTAATGTTATCAGCCCATACAATTTTATTTATCGTTCCATACCCCCCCTCAAAAAAACACACACACCCAACCACACATAATAGGCAACTGAAACTGAGGCTAATATATTGATTACCTAGAATGAAAAATGAAAAATCAACAACTGTACCTAGCATTGTAGTTTGCATCACATGTCTGTTCCAGCTTTGGGCCATTAGCTCCATGGTGTCCTTCCTAAAACAGAGTTAAGTTGTGCCAAATTAAATGTCTGAAGCTGCCTTGAAGTAATATTACAAGAATATATACATCATAACACTTCTCAGTCCCATTTAATCCTCATTGTTTCTTTAGCAATGTTATTCTATTATTCATGTTGGAATAGATAATCCCATCTTGATTTTCTCAATCACCCATTATTACACTACATTGTCACCCTTGAATAACATTGTGTGTCACACTTTGCCAACACTTCCTTCTAGTGTTACCCCTCTCTTTTGCGAAAAGGTGCTGTTGCTTACTAGCACCTCTGAGCATGTTTTCTTCTCTCAGAACTTCTTTTACTCTTATCATTTCTATACAATTCTAACTTTATGAAATGTTTTTAGAGAGTGGTGCTTGCCCGCATTCAGAGCAACATTCAGGACAACCTGGACCCCATTGCAATTTGCGTATCTGCCTAAAAGGTCCACCTCAGATGCCATTTGCGCCACCCTCCATTAATCCCTCTCCCACCTTGAAAACAAAGACTCCTACATCAGGATGCTCTTTGTGGACTACAGCTCTGCCTTTAACATGGCCATTCCCCACAAACTCCTAAAAGGAAAATGATGATTGGACATGACGAAGGACAGGAGACCTCACCAGCCCTGTTCATCAGAGGTCTTGAGGTAAAGAGGGCGATCAGTTTTAAATACCTGGGAATCCACATCAGTGAGGACCTCACCTGGTCCCTCAACACCACATAGATGGAAGAGAGATCTCAACAGCGGCTGTACTTTCTGAGGAGGCTTGGCATGTTGCCCAAGATTAGCATCTTAACCAGCTGCATCCAAAACTGCTCTGGACCGCAAATGCTTGCAGCGAGTGGTAAAGACTGCAAAGAAGATCATCAGGACCTCCCTGCCTCATCTGCAGAGTATCTACCACCTTAGAGTTCACATGAGAGCTGCCGCCTTCACCAAAGACCACACCCACTCCCAACACGGACTGTTAACACTCCGACCCTCCAGTCGGAGGTACAGGAGTGATATCTTGCTAATACTGTTGACATTTTTGTCCACAGTTTACATTTCCCTCCACTGTCTGCATCTGGTTACAAAAGTATGTTTAACATTTATTTATTTATCACTACTTATCTGGCTGCACTGTGAATGGTAAAGTTATGACTTTCATTGTACCGGGAAACACGTTTCTAGACTGTGCATATGACAATAAACACTTTGAATCTTTCAACTCTCTTACCCCACTTCTCACCAGCTGTCTGCTGTTTTCCAGCATCAGCCTCTTCAACTCCTCCTGAAGTTGGGGTATCATTAGTTCGGCGCTGACTCTGTCTCCCTGCCAGTATTCTTGACTGCTATTGAGGCTTTTCATCACTGCAGACAAAAAAACCTGGCTTAGAGTTCCAACATGATAAATAAAGACATTTCAACACAAATCTAACAAGATGAAAATGTAATATACTGAATTATGATTATCGTCATCATCATTTGTATTCTTATGGATGCATCAACATTTTAGCAGTACTATAATATGATAACAGGTGTTTATTTTAGCTTTCAGCTCTATTTAGCTGTGAATGGTATAATGCATGATATCTAAGAATGACGTAGCAAAAAAAAAATGTAGGCTGAATGAATACATACATGTGGTTACTTTCCATTATTTTTGCATGGAATACTTTAAATGATAATTTTAACTTTGCCCCACAGACCTTGATTGGTCTCCATCTCAGTCCTCAGCTGAAGTAGCTCCAGTTCTTTTGCTTGGAGCTGTTCGTTGAGCAACCTCTCACTTTCACTCTTCTCCCTTTTCTGATGTATAAGGACAGTAGACAGTGAGGGACAGGAAGAAAATCAATCCATGAGTCAAACAAACTGGTCAAACCAGAGAAAGCACCAATTTAATTTTTAAATGTATTTTTTATACAGCTTTAACGTTTACAACATATTATCTGTGCTCAATATTACAGTCCATTAAAGAAAAAGGTCAAATAATTAAGTAAAAGCACCAGTTTATTGAGCTCCATTTGTAAGTCCTCTTTTTCTATATAGATCCCTCGGTAAGCACTGAAGGCCTTGTTCACGTACTGAGGACCCTCAGATGGAGGTGCCTCAGGCCTGAAAAGCTACAACAGAACAGAATAGTTTACATGAAACAGTTGGTAAAAACAACACCAGTATGAGAGAAATTTTCATATTTTGAAATATCAGTGGTGCAATATTACTATCCAGCTATGTTTTATTATGAGAGCCAAATGCTTATCAAGACACTGGACACTTCTTGGGTTAGCATTATGCTTACTTGGTTTGCAGCATTTCCAGTCTGGCCAAGCATCAATATGGAGACATTTTATGCTTAAACAACTCTGTCTGACATGTACTGAATCTGTTATTTTTTCCTTTGCTGTTCATGGGTGGTAGATTTATTTCTCATTGTTTCAAAACTTGAGACTATTTGCCAACAGTATTAATGATGCTGGAATGATAACTCGCCTCCAGGCAAACATTATGAGGTGTAATGATGAATTTACTGATATTTTCAAATTGTCCTCTCACCGTTTTTAATGAATAATTTAAGTTCATCACAACACAAGTAAAAAATATCATTCATTTACCGCTAATCCATCTGGAATTGCTGTACTTAATTTTCCTTTACTGATCTCAAGCTTTATCTTTCGCTTCTGTTTCTATCTAACCTCTATGTTAATTTCAAACATTTCTGCCCATTTACTTGAATACCTTATCTTCTAGTTGCTTGACCCGCTTTCTCAGAAAGGTGTTCTCTCGCTCTGTGTCTCTTAGTCTTTTTTTGATGTCCTCATAGGCTGTGACAAGGGCAAAATGGGAGGCAACAGATTCATCGCCTGCACACACAGACACAGGACTCTCGCCAGTGGTGGTGTAGGCCGTCTCATGTTTGAGGATACAGATATCATCATCCACTGCCACGGGCTCCATGCCTGCATAGGCCTATGCCAAAGTAGATAGAAGACCTGGGGATTATATCAGGAAAATTGTATTTATGGATAATGTTTTCGTGCAAGAAAGACCAAGAAAAGATTGGCCAATTATTTAGATCAAACAACATTTTGTGATAGAACATAGTAGTGCTATGACCTCTAATTTGGAATATTGTTGGGGGACTCACAGGTGCTTACATCCATGTTATTGTGCTAACATCTGAAATATCACCCAGAAATTAGTAAATGTCTGTTTAATGGTGCCTTTCACAACCTTATAATATTAAATAAAAATAAACTTCTAGCAATTGGGATTGTTGTCTACCCCTACATAGCCATCAGCCATCAGGCTACCCCTACATAGCCACAACATCAGGCTTACCCCACCGTTTCCCTCTCAGTGATGGCTTGGATTGAGTTGGGCTCTCCAGGCCAACATTAGCGGAAGAGACAGCTCAATTATTTATTTTGATCAGTATTTTGTTGAGGTTCTCAGTCATCCAGGTCATGGTGAATTCTTGTCGAAATCTTCTGTCGTGGCAACTGGACTTGAATTTCTTCACTTGAAGACGTTTCACCCCAAAGAATTGAAGAAGCCTCTCGGATGAGGGGTGAAACGTCTTCAAGTCCAGTTGCCGTGACAGAAGATTCCGACAAGAATTCAATGAGTGTTCAGACTGCACTTATTTAATATGATTCTCAATTGATTTTAAATTCAAATACTTGCTCAAATGTTGTTGCTCCTCTATGAACTCAGTGTTTTGAAAGAGCTGTCTTTTTCTTCACAATTTATTCCACAAAATAAATATAAACAGTCTATCCACTCAATGGGACGCATAAAAAGGGTATAGGTAGAGTGCACTGAATCAAAAGTAGTTGATTCAATGACCTGAAAAACATTGGAAGTTATACTCAGCTGATCAAACGTCAGAGGTCATGGAGTTCAACCAGCAAACAATAACGTGGCTTCTTCAACATCAAACCCTGCTCAGTTCTTAGCTAAACACACAGTGTAGCTACCGTTGGTTGATGATGTCAGCATTTTTGATGCAGCAAACGCCAAGGGGGACAAGTTTTAATTGTGAAGGCCTAAGCTTTACCCCCCCCCCCCTAAAAAAACAAACAAACAAACAAACAAAAAAAAACTTAGTCCCCATAGATGACAACATATGCATGTAAACCATTCTCAAATCCATGGCATGGTGAAAGAAAAATGAAAAATAGATAAATACAGCGAGCACCTTCAACGGAACATTGAATGTCACGGAAATTAGACAAAGTGAAACCGACGAGTAAACTACTTATAGAAGAGAGGCCATTGAGAAACGAAACAAAAGGTGTAAACGAACATCATCTTAGCCTCACCTCATCAAAAAACGGCTAACAGAGCTCTGATGGAGAAACAGACCAAACTTTGATCGACATAGAACTGAAAAACTTACCACACCCGAGATATAAACAAAGAATTCCGTTTGTATATTATGCTAACGTTCCGTTCTAGCACCCAAGGGCTCTGGTTACAATCGATCAACCTCATCGGTAAATACTTATGATATTGAGTAATAACACATCCATATTCAAAACAACAGGCGCGTACATAGACACATGAAATATGTAAAGAATTACAGCGATAACAATTGAACGAAATGATCCGATGATGTGAGTAAGCTAGCGCTCGGCTAACGTCACCTGGCTATTTGTGGCTAAGCGTAGCAAAACACTTTTTCTGTTTATTTTCAAGGCTGACATTTACTAACCGTGTTAGATGTTGCCCTCAATTATGTCTGCGTTGAAAGCACAAGATGACCATTTGCTTTTTGGGGGAAAATTTAGACCTGTTTCTCTGAGAAAAACAAAAAGACGTTGACAACACACTGGCACTCAGACAACTGAGAGTATAGGAAACAAAAACTTCCGGGAGTCAATTCAGTGCTCAAGTAATTTCAAAATAAAAGCAAGGTATAACTAGAAGGTGACCATAATCCTGCCGTTATCAGGAGAACATCATTAGAACCCTTTCGGTGCGTGATTCAAACGAAGGCAAGGTCTATCCGTGAAGGTGTTTGCCGTTGTGACAAAATGACACTGACTGGAGGGGGCAGCATTTAGTGCAATTCACTCAGCTTTTGGTGCATAACTTTGCAAAGTCGTCATTTTCTCCACGGGGCTTGATCTGGGATTGACGTCGGGGGACACTTGTTGTGTTGTAAAATTGCGACAACGGATTGAAGAGTCGGGCGTTTTCGTTTTTCAGTCACACAATTGTCAAATAATCCGGTGACCTAGCATTTTTTTTTTTACTTTCCATAATCTCTCGGTATCAAATTCAGATGTGTAATTTCATGTTTTCAAGAAAAGCTTCCACCGTCATGGTAGCGGTGACAGAGAGACCGATATTAAAGCCGCTGGCCATTAGCTTGCTAACAAGCCCGAAGGGTCAGAGACTCTACACGAATACAATTGGTTACCTTTTTTAAGTTTAGAAAAGGAAAAATAATAGTATCACGCTTATTTTTAAACACTTTAAAACTCTTAAACGTGGGGTCGTTTGGTATTTTAGCGGCAAATTCATTTCATCAGAACAAATAATCGTTAGCTTAATTGCATTAGCATTAAAATATCAAGCAATAGCTTTTAAGTCCAAAATGAGTTCTATTCTTTATTAAAGTTAGTGTGTAAATGTATGTCTCCATGTTTTAACATTGTTCATAACCATTTTTCTTCTTTCTTGGCTGTCCTAACGTCTGCTGCTGGACTTAAAGTGAGTTTGTTCTCATTAAATTTATCACATTCAAATTAGAATGTTCTTCATTCTAATTTAATACTACTACTACTTATAACAATGAAGATAATAACAATATTTAATGTTGGCATGTTTGTTTGTTTTTCTTTGCTCAGCAGTATTTTGTAAATTTCAGTGGTACTAAGTGAGTGCTATGTTCACCTGGATTAGGATAAGGGCAAGAGACCGTTTGGTATTAGAAAGAATAAACAAAAGAAAAGAAAGAATCAACAAAAGAAAACAAGAGAGCAAAAATCCCATTCTCTCTCCATGACAAGTCCCCCCATGAATTAATGTTGAAGTGATGATAATAGTTAAAGTAAGGTTTGTGTATTTTTACTTCCTCTCCCATGAAATAATTCCAATTTATGTGTATCTCAGGAGGCCTCGATCAGAAAAAAGGATCGTCCTTACTTAACTGAAACTGTAGTTTGAAAACTGGAAGAAAACCAATCAGTACAAGAAAACATACACTGATAATAAAATCATTGATCCTCTCACAACTTTCCCCATAACCCAGATTAATTCAAGATGACACTGGGAAAAAGGGTCTCACTAAGAAATTTCTATGTTGTGATTTTATTGAATATGTGAAGAAAATGCTTGTCAGTGATGCTAATTAAAATAAAGAAAACAATCGCCCCATATTATCATTGAAAAATTAATGTAACTAGCATGACAAACATTAGGCAGGTTTGACCAGGGGATAAAATTATCAGTGTTCATACCTTAAAAAAACTTGCCACTCTCTTATTCAGACCTGGGCATTTTACAGACCAGGGGCCACAGGTGGCCCTTAGGGCATCCCCATATGGCCCAGATAAGGTCAATCAGCAAATGACTGAAAAATATTTTATTCTGTTCATGTTGTACAAGTGTGTTATTTTTTTCTGTTATCATTGGTTTCTGCCCTCCCAACAGCGTTCAGGTTTCTCATATGGCCCTTTGTAAAAATTACTTGCCCACCCCTGCTCTTATTCATGGCGTGCATCAACAAGGTTAAGCTGGAAAACTTGCTCTGATGGAACATGTTGTAGCAATGATAAAAAGTAATAAAGGGAAAAGGATGGGAGAAAAAGCAAGATATCTTTAGTGGAAAGAGAGATGGCAGTCTACTAAATCAGAACTACAGCTAGCGGGAACCGACACTTAAAAAGATGGTCCAAGAATGTCAGGTGAAAGGCTGATTTACTTTGAGGCATCATGCTAAAAACTATTGCAATCACAAGTCTACTGTAATATCTTGTATTTGTATAAGAAGGGATAGCAAGCTTTTAGAAAAACAACTCTCAATTGTGTCTGTTTGGTGCAATGCTTCTCACAAGTGATATCTAATATATATTCTTCCGCGAATGCATAGAGAAACTAAATTCTTCGTTCATCTGTGTTAAAGCGAGATCATAGAAAAAAATGTTACTATGTCCCCAAAAAAGTAATAACTTTTTTCACTAAGAGATGTGGAAGTCATTTCATTTCGAAGGCCCAATTTATCACTAAAAATGAGTGGATAATCTAAATGTGACCAACATATTTAGTTAGTGCTTGCACTATCGTGAACAATTCAGAGGTCATGATTTTATCCAGTTTCCTGTTTGGAATCATTGATGATGTACTTCCTTTAACTTTAAGTAAAACCGTCGCCACTACAGGCAAAACAGTAAAATAGAAAAGAAGCAGTCTTGCCACTAATGTCACGGTATTAAAAAAAGATGGCAAAAAGGAAAAAAACCTGTAAAAATAGATGGAGCTGACTGTGATCTGGTTATGTAGTTAGATGCATGACAGGCAGGAATACTCCATATTGAACCTCAAGATAAAAGGATATCTTTGAAACAATTGGAACAGCCAGTTATCATGTGTGAGCGCAGCTGTGAGATATGCTGAGCCAGTGGTGAGGACAGCTTTTACACCCAGTCTCGGAACCAATTAGCTATGTGTCTGGCTGTGATTACGCTCTGGGAACAGACTTAACATTTTTTGTGTTACAGTGAAGCCAAGATATATTTTCCATGCTTTTCCTTCCTTTGAGTCCATGTATCCCAGTCTTGGACTTTACAACTTTAGACTTGCAAAGTGAGTTTGAGCTGAAAGATAAAATTTACTAACAACATTTTCTGCAAGTAGAGAACTTTCACTATAAAACTACTGACAGTGGATAAAAAATTCAAAATGCTGCCAATGGGTTTCAACTACTTTGCGCTTTGCACCTCTTACCAGCATGAACCCCTTCTGGCATACGACTTGTCAATACTACCTTGATGACAACTGAAGAACAAACTTAAACCACAGGTTTTCTGGTATGACCGTCTTGTTCCTACATCTCTTTCTTTTTTATTCGGGAACAAGATGGTATTAAAATAATCATTTACGTGTATATCCTGGAAACCAAGTACATTTCTCCGCAATAATATTTTGATAAATGACCACTGAGGAGGAATCAAAACCCCACAAATCTTTCCCTCAAATGAATTGAGGGAAAGATGTGGAAGGGATAGAGCTAAAAGGTTCCGGTCTGAAGGTTTCCTTATCCCAAAGGCTGTGGTCTCATCCTCGTGGGTAGATACACAGTATTCAAACACCTTAAAAAACACCTAGTGTGTGATCACTAATGTGTCATCACTGAATTGTCTTTTTATTAAAACACTTAATATGGTCTTTTTTTGTTTTTGGGGAAAAAAAAAAAAATCAAATCTTTTGAAGACTAGTACAAATGTTTTATGTCTGAGTCTGAATATATTGTACAATCAGTAGAAAAGAAATGCTTCATTTCACTCAGCTTTACCTTTTCTAGTTACATTGTTATAAACACATCTTTTTAGTAGTTTAATGCAACATGGTAGGAGTACATTGACACTCGTTTTAGTCAGTGTGTTCTCAAAGCAAACAGTCTCAGGAATTGGTCTAAAATTTCCTACGTCTGCAGTTTCATAGCACCAGAACACTTTTGTTCAAGGTTGCTGGCACATCTCTTACCTCTACTGTCTATTAGAGTGGTGTGTATTAGAATGGTAGTGGCACATCTCTTTCGGTTCCTGTGTATAAGAGTAGTGTGAAGATGTCTTTCCAAAAGCATACATGAATTACATGTTGTTCCATGTTTCTTTTTCCGAGTGACAAGAACCTTCGATAGAATTGCATCTTTACATATTTCATTGAGACAAGGTTCCATTGAGCTTTACTGGGTTATTCACAATGTAATGTATGTTGATTGACAAATTGTGTGAGGTTAGTCACCTGATTATATTTACACAGGCATGTATGTATCGGTAAATTAGTATTTGAATCCTGTCTTTAACCAGCTTAAATCAAAGGTCACATCTAGGCTTCTGGACAGTTTGATATGATATCAACAAAGATGCTCTCTATTTGGAACTGTTGCATAGTTGTCAACATTTTGGTATAATTTTACTATTTTGTGCAGACAGATGTGTATATATATTTGTGTTTTCTGTTTTTATGTTGTTCACAACATCTCTGAATATCTCTGAAAAACTGCTATATTAATGACTTAAAAGGACTCAAGAGTCAGAGGTGTGGACTGCAAACAGGAGGGCCTTGACTATGGATGCAGCTAGTAAGTCCAATGACATGACACTGGAATCTGAGATCTGGAGCTTAAAGGCCCAAGAGCGTAAGAACAACTCTTTTGAATAGCCATAGTAAGATTTGAGCATTTTTGATTCACCTTCCTTAATACTTAACACCGTCAGAAATGGCACATATTTTTTCTTAAGCACACATACGCAAATATTGATGAGATGCATATTGTCAGAAACTGCATGTTTTTCTCCTATCAGTCACAAATTATCCTGTCGTAGTTAAAGTCAATTTTTGGAGAGGAAATTTCATTTTAACATCCACCTTTAATTGACAGATATTTCCTCATGTTTTATTCAAAGGTTGATATAAAAAAAATGTTCATTTCTTAGTGTTTCACCCACTTTTAAATGTCTTTTTAAATCATCTAAGAACTATATCAAAAAGCTAAGCTTTCCTTATAAATTTTTGTGCAGTGGTCTTGAACTGAAATTAAAGGAGAGACTGGAAGCATCAGTGAACTAAGGACTGGCAGAATCAGTAATGGATGTCAGGCAATATGAGTAGTGATGTATTACACTTAGAATTTGGGGATGTTGCTTTGAACAGTGTTGCAGTTATTTATTTGACATACATGCTGAAGTAACATTTGATAGAAGTGTGTACAGTAACAGATATACACAATTAAGTGCATTTGACTGGTAACATTTCTACTTGACATGCATTTTTAATGAATGGACTTGACGGTGATTACATGTTTTAGTTATGATTCTGCACGTAATGATTCGGACCAGCGATCTGATTTGTAGATTTTGCAAAAATTATAGTGACATTGGATGGTCGGCAACATTATATGTCTTTTGTGTCATTGTAGTGCTAACAAAAGCCCATTTGCTGATGAGAGATATAAAGGAGCTGTTGAACCAGTATACCTCAGCAGGCCTATCTAACCAGAGAATCAGAAGAACGGTAGGTACATGTGTGGAAGTAAAGAATATTGACTATCATCTCAAAACCACTTAGTTCAATTTTCTTAGGGGGATTGTTGTGGGGCATATGGTCTGATGAAATCTTGTGTAATGTCAAAGTGAAAGTATACCTTTCTTTGAGTAATGTCCTTTTAATTTATCCTTTAGTAAAAGCTCATTTTAGATAAAGAACAAACTATTGTTTATATTTTATATTTGTTGCTTTTTTTAAATGCATATAGTGCAAGAGGATAAGAAAACTTTGGGCGGGCATAGGGTTTCCACATTTGATAGACTAGAGAATAAACGAGCCTACACATTGGATAATCGTGAGTGAAACATTTTGGTTCTGGGTCTTGATTACTTATTTTGTTGTCTTGAATTTGACTTCAAGTTAAAGTCCTAAATATACGGTATTACTGCTTTGATCTGAACCCTGTATTTAGATTCAGGCGGTAGTAATTGTTGTTTTTCTTGGTGTCACCCAGAGTGACTTTTTGAACTAATGCATGAAAAGCATATTGAATTCCGGAAAAGGTCTCAAAGTCAGTTTTAAGTCCGTTTTGGGCAATGATGTATGGAATGAATGGAACTAAGCATTTAACTATGATAAGGGCTTATGGATATAATTTACTCAGTATCATGTTGAAAGGCTCTTCACGAAACATTTTTTTCCCTCTCTTTCTCTCTGTCTTACTATCATTGAGAACAGTTATTGGCAATGGATTTAGAATTACTTGTTTTTATTATATGTTCTTAGGCATACTGTTCATTGCTTTTTTGACATAATGGTGTTGTGACAGATTCAGCCTGAGTGTCAGGCCAGCATAGAGACGTATGGAGAGACCTTGGTCATAGAGGGCTTCAGGTTTGAGTGTGCAACCACCAGGAAGGGGCTGACAAGGCTAAGTCCACAGACTAATGGCTGCAGCCGTCAGGGCAACCCATGACTGATGGCTACCTCAGTGGTTTCATTACAGGGGGTCAGCAAGGTCAAATGACTAGCAGAGGTAACAGTGCAAGGTAGCTGAAGAAATGGCATGTTTTTAAATGATGGGAATATGGGTAACAATTGACATTTGTATCACTTTAAAACAGAAAGACAAACAGGTTGACACAATTTTTCCAAATATGTATAGGGTATATAGTGGTGCATTGCTTATCATTTTCATATATATGATATTGTGTTAAATAATATTTGATGGTTATGTATATTATTGTGTCCTCGCATTGAAAGTTAAACTGCAATATTAAGGCCTTCAGAATTCAGAAATCCTCTTGCTGTTTATTGTGGAATTGTATTTTTATCTAATATTTAATTCCATGAACAAATCTCTTTCCATTAATAAATAAAGAATCATAGAAGCACCTTTATGCATTATTCACTTTTCTGTTCAACAATTCATTGAAGGGATTTTGAACTTGGACGTTGTATAGGCATTGATGAGTTATTGTATTTGTTTTATAGTTTTAACAACACTCTCACTATTTTCAGTCATGGTTACTCTTAAAACATGTGTAATGAAACTTTTTATGTAGCAGGGACCTTATTTTTTTCTTGATTGAACGAGGAATAAATGAATATTCTCTCTTGAATTTAGAAAAACAAATGAAGACGCATTGTGTGTGTGGGGGGGGGCGGGGGGGCGGGTGGGTGGTTGTGATGTTTGCCACAAAAAGTATCTGGTGTAACAATGCACTTAGCCCTTTATTACCTTGTTAAATCCCATTAAATGATGAGGGGAATTTTCTGTAACCTTTTTTTCCACACCATAGTGCCACTGCATGCACACAGAAAGTGTAAACATTTTTCCCCTTTGGCAATGTATTATTTAAAGAAACTGTCAAATAAATACAAGTGATGATGAAAAATGAGTATTGGAATTCATCAGCTACGCCTCATCATGTATTACACAGCGAGAAGAGGAAAAGGAGTTTGGGTGAACAAATCAGACATGCAAATAGATGAACAAGTGTCAGAGCATCATTGTAACTAATTAACAAACTCTCGATTAGAATGTCTGCTGAACTATTAAACCCAGGCCTTTACAAAGCATTAATATACTAAACAGACTGGCATAATATATGCAAATAAGACCATTATTATGCATGTACTAGTTCATTGCCCAAATTAAGTGCTTGTTTTGGAGCATTCATGATGTGTTTGCAGTCGTGAGTTCCATGACAACAAATTACAGAATAATGGTCACTTGAACAATATAATTACTTTTAAATTTGGTGCTAAACTCTACTAGTCACCGTCATTAACAATTCAGAGTTATTGCAAGAATTCCCCTTATATTTCTTGGATTTGAGGATAAAGTGTTTGCACATTTCACACACTATGCAAACAAACACTATAATGTAATCAGGCCAAGTGGAAGAAAAAGTGGAAGGTGAATTTTCAGCAGACGTTGAATTAGTAATGACAGAAGTTGCTGATTGACTGTGTTGATTGTCTTGTTTTTGTCCTAAAGTGCTGCATGAATTATTTATGCTCCAAATTAGATGTTGATGGGAAAGGACTGCACCAGGATAACTCAAGCACTTGCTGTTCTTTGAAAATTATTAATCTGTTCTCTTTCTTTAATCATTTTTGACAATTTGAAGTCTTTGAATCTCTTAAAATGAAGATGACTGCAGAAGTCACCTCTGCATTACAGCTCAAACCAGATTTTGCACTGAGCCTTATTTTTGTGTTTGTGATTATTGTTGTGGTTTGTTTTGGGTGATAATCCCGCACCTATTTTTGATATCCACATCGATATTTGTAGCCAATAATGCTAGGCAGAGGGAACTCAAAGATGCTGCATCTGTGCTTCATGATCATGGGAGATTAGTTTCTACCAGAAGAGGATGCTATTTCTTTGTTTTCTGACTCAGTTTTCTTACCTTTGCCAATGCATTAGGCACTTATATCACTGTAATAGATAGCCCTGGGGCAATAAAGAGCAAAAGGAATGGTTGCTAAGGGTTTGACTCTAAAAAAGTTGTTTTTTAGTTCCTAGTAAAACCTTGAGATTTAGCAATAAGAAAATAGTGGGCATGCAGCACACACTCTCCTTTGTATTTTAATAAGTACAATGTATTCAACTATTATTTATCACCAATAGGATGAAGCTGGTGGGGTTACTAAGTGCCCTCCATGATCTCTCAGCAATATAGTGAAACCACTGCAGTACAGCAGTCCTAGTTAAGATCAATGATGCCACAAGTACTGTCATATATCACACTGCTGCCGAAGTGTTATTTCAGTGCTGAACTAAACTGCACCATCACAAATGACACATGCAGTACATATAACCGTGCTGTTTTCCCCCCACCCATTGCAGAACACTGCTTGCTTGTTTTCAAGGGATATTGTCAATTGTGTATTAATTTGCGAAGGTTTTGTGATAGACTTGTTGGATTTTTTGCATGATTTTTTGCAGTTTGTTTGGATTAGAAAATAGATAGGACCACATAGACTCTCCAACACACATCCATAAAAACAGAATTTGTTTGGACATAAAAGTTCCGTAATATTGAGCAGAAGCCCCCTTTGGAACATACCTGTCATACCATATATATACATTTTTTTTTTACTTCTTTATTTAAAATGGCAACCATCATCCTTAAAATCTATTGGCAAGACCCATGGAAATGTGGTCGTACAGCAACGGGTATCTCTCCCAAAAGAACTAGCATAGTAGCAATAGGGCATCCAAGGCCCTTCCTTTGTTCTTGTGGAGGCAATTAGAGAGAGATACCATCTGCTGTGAAGGGAGAACAATGGTTCATGGACTGTGTGTGATTCTGTGTCTATATGTGTGTAAAATAATTTTAGTTTGTGTGTATATATATGTCTATCTATGCCAAGTGTGTGCGTGTGTGTGTGTGTGTCTGTGTGTGTGTGTGTGTGTGTGTGTGTGTGTGTGTGTGTGTGTTTAAAGTATTTGTCATACTTGCCGTCATAACCTCCATACCCACCCATTTCATACTTCGCTCAGCAACCCCCAAGGGGGAGAACAGCAGATTCCAGGGACAACCTCTGAGATCGCTGTGCAGAGCGAGATCCTCGGAACAGCAAGGATCCTGCAAAGAATACCTCAGTGTCCCGGGCCTCTGGCAGAGGACCTGAGTTTGAAGGAGACGTAATTCTACCGAGATTGAGCGAGAAGAGGACAAGCGATCTAAGTACTGTTCAGCAGAGGCAAAGGGAAAATACAGTATTACTGTATCGTGCCTCATTTACTGTAATTAACACTAACCTTTTATAAGTCCACAATTCTCACCCAATCTCCGCAGACTGAAGATACCAACAGATGATGTCTCTCAGGCTTATGATACCTTTATTTATTATTTATTATTATGTTTATTATTATTATTTCTTGGTGATATGCATCAAAAAACATGCATCAGTATGACTATAAAGATTAGCTCGTCATCACTACTACTTTATCTAATCTTCACAGAACTAGTAATACTCTTAATACCTCTATATATACATTTTGATTTGATTGAAATCTGTCTCTTAGTTTACTCTTTGGAAATATTGCCATCTCATTTATCTTACTTGGTGAGGTTATACAGTACGTGCTCGGACTTGCACTGCACTCCCATGGTTCTAGCATTTTGTGTGTTCCCGAGGTCTGAAAAAAAAAAAAAAAAGGCCGTTGGCAAGTGGACCTTATCTTTTTGTGTACAATGTAACAGTCTACCTCTTGACATCAGGTGGGCCTGCTCTGTTGAGATGTTTGAAACAAAGCTGAAGAGACACTTGTTTATTGTTGCTTATAGTCGTGAGTTTTGTATTTGTGTTTTCTTGAGTTTGTACTGCGTAACGGTAGCCCCCTACAGGTGTCGCCTTGGAGCAGGGGCTAGCACATCCCCCTCCCAGCAAGAAGGCTCCTGGTTTGATCCTGACAGGGGGCTTTTATGTGTAGGGTTCGCGTCTCCCTTCGTGTCGGCGTGGGTGTTCTCTGGTTTCCTTCCAGAGTCAAAAAATGTCAAATAGGTTAACAGGAAATTTCTAATCCTGCTGTGTCCTTTATACATGATAGGCGAAATGGACAAACAAACTGGACAAATGAAGGATTTTCCTTTTCATTGTTTCCTAATCTTACTTATTCTCCTTTGTTTAAGACTTTGATGAAACGTACTCTATAAAAATATTTATGTATAGTTGTATTTTCAGTGCATACTACAATAATACCAGCACCTGTTTTCACAGGTTTAACTCTGGATATAGATCAGCCATAGTTCTTTTGAAAAAGTGTTTGGCCTACCATATGCTGAGAGCCCAGTCTTCCACTAAGGGAACTTCTAGAACACACAGTGTTGACCGGGGCTGACTGTCCCTGACTAAATAGTTAGTAAAATCGGGAAAACATTTCTTAGTGTGTCCCTGGTTTCAGGGGCAAAGGAACACTGTTTTGGGATCTTCTCT
The DNA here is from genome assembly GCA_901007705.1 of Fistularia tabacaria. Taxonomy (NCBI): domain Eukaryota; kingdom Metazoa; phylum Chordata; class Actinopteri; order Syngnathiformes; family Fistulariidae; genus Fistularia; species Fistularia tabacaria. Next base: position 329,204 of record CAAKHD010014002.1, read on the forward strand.
TTGCTTTACTACTTGATACAGAATGCAACCCCTCAGCACACGTTTGGTTTTAAAGTAAACAGTAATACAGCTCTGCTAGAGAGCATAGCACTTTAAAAGTTGCCCACCAGGATGAGGCATCTCACCCTGAAGTATTATCACATTTCTAGGAAGTGACATTTTGGTATCAGACTGGGAGTAGAACGATGGTTACTGGAAGGCACCACCCTGTGGTCTTTCCCTCAGGTCTTTTGAGTATGGGAGAATATGGGGAAAGCAGTGATTTGCCTGTTCAATTAAGGACCAAAATGGCATTTTAGCAGTTCAGTTTTTTCGCCAAGGATTTCATCATACCTATCACCTTTTATTTGCTGAGCGGTTTGAAAGACTATTGTCTCGTGACCAGGGATAATTTCACAGATGGACTACGAATCTGATAGTGGCTCATCAGTCAGGGAGTTGTCAGGAAGACCAACTCTGCCCTGATAATGTTTGCATTCCAGTTGTCCTAAATGTTGGGGAGGGAGAGGTAGATGTGTTACAGGGGAGCAAATGTAAGAGCATTGATGTTCATGTGATCTGGCTTGCATGAGAATGACAAGCAGTTGGTTTGCCAGTGATAGAACTATCGGGGCGGAATCATCTTGGCCCTAAAGCCTTGTCTTCCCGAGGTGTTGTGGGAGGTTGGTGACCTTGATGAGGCTGTTAAAATTGTTTAAACACAGTATGTTTATTTCCCACTTTTGTCCATTGAGGTTCTTAAAAAGTTCAGCAACACACTTGGGCTGACCTACACTCGACTCATGAGAAAGCGGCATAATCTCAGTTTCATGTGTCCTTGCCTCTTCTCTGTCATCACTCACTGTAGCAGCAGCTTGTTCCATAAAGCATTCAACTGCAAGTTTACAGGGTCATCTTCTGTGCTGTTCATTAATCCTTTTTGTGAACCTGTCCTGAACTATCAGCATGCCTACTTTTGGATACAACAGGCAAGGAAGTCAAATGAGTGTCTTAAAAATATCACAGCTCGTTCATTCCTTGTTTAGGTCAATGCTTTTCCCCAAATGCTGAAGACCCTCATGTCCTACATTAGCTGCTTTTTTTTTCGGAAGCCCAGAGTAATCAACATTGCTACATTGCCCATTTCCCTAGATATGTATGATGATTTGAGAGAAAACACATTTTATAGTCAAATCTTTTTTTTTTTTGGGGGGGGGGGTGAATAACACATTTCAGAATATCAGCAGCAAAGGGGCCAAGCTGGCCTCCTCTGAAAGTTATATTTACTACCACCAACAACTGACGTTTTCTCAAATGAGAAACACTGACAAATTTAGATGGCATAACTCTTCCTAGAGTGAATTAATGGACACAAAAATGGTTAGCCAAATTAGATAAATACTGGTCCAATACAGATGTACATAGTGATGAACTTAGTTAATCAGCCTTATTAGACTCATAGGTACAGACCTATGTATGCTGACACACTGCCACATCATCAGAAAATGGGAAGGAGGTTTTTCTCAATTGTAAGAGCTAAGACCCATATATAAAAGTAACTGCAACTCAGTGGCAGTTTGGCTCATGCACAGTTAGTTTGTGCCCTCATCCAACTCCTGTGAAAGTTTTTGAGAGGAAGTGTAGAGATGATTTCACAGCAGGCCATAACACTCCATCTCGCCAAAGGACCTGGAGGTCATTAGCCCCTACCTGCTGCTGTCTAGAGCTGCGCAGAGTTTGATGACTTATATTTCTAGCTAAGGAGTGAAATGAGAGAGGAATGGGGATGTCGATGTGTGCGTGCATGCGTTTTGCAGTGCTAGCTAGCACCCCTGGCTTGGCCAGCCGGTTATACCATATGGCCACATTTATCATGTATCTCACTATTCATTAAAACTGCCCTCACTGGCTGCAGAGGCACTGCTGGGGGTCTCAACCCTACGTCAGGACACTGTCGACTAGTGAATGCAGTCCACTATAATCTTGGATCAGACTCCTGCCAAATTATATGTGGGCAAACCAAAAGCCAAAATTTATTTTGCATCAGAAAAAATTGAATGACTGAATTACACTGAATAGCAGATAATTCAAAAACAATCATTTTTGATGGCCAGATGCACTTACTTGCCAATTTATCAAGTACATTTTGATAGTGCGAATGCAGTTTAATAAGACACCTGCAGTAAACCCATGATGAGAATTTTAATATTCCTTTTTTATCGAAACTGTTTGAAAGATGCCGATTTATTAAGTTGTGTTTCTAATATTTTGCCGCTGTAATGGAGAAATGGCATGGAAATAAATAAAAAAGCCATTCAGTATTGTATCAAATCATTACTGCTTCATATTGTGAACAGATTGGAACAAAATTCAGTAGACATTAATGATTCCTTGGTAATGTGTGCTAATGACTGCAGTGATAAGCACGTCGACATTGTCAAGGTGACCATAGCATGTTGACGTTTTAAATACGCAAGCCTCAAAGTGCAGAACTCCCATCACTGAATAGAAGTTGCTTAAAATACTGAGTATTGAGAAAATAGACCAAAGAAGTTCTGTTAATAACATTTAAAAACTGCCCACAGTTGTCTCTTCTTCTCAGTGTTACCATAATGAAATGAGGTAACATAGGCCTTGTTATAGAGTTGTCCACAGCCTGATCTTCTAAGCTACTCCAACAGAGGAAGTCATTTTTCTCAGAGTAGGTTAACCATGTGTCCATTAGTTATGTACAATATATTAAAAAATAGGCTTTGTTGCTTGTCAACATTTATCTTTGAATACAAACTCTTGTGAAGTTTGTGCAATCGCATTCAATATTATATCTAGATGTGTCTGGCTACTGATGATTTATTGTCATAGTTGCACAGTTACTTTCATCTATCAGGATTCTTAACTCTCATATTGTTTTTTTTTTCCAACGAATGACATGCTAAAATATTGTACATACACACTGTTTGGAATTTTATGTACCATAGGTGCGCTCATTTAATCCAAACAACTGCTAATAATGGAGGAGGAGGAAGTGGTTTCAGTATCACATGGTAATGACGGCTAAAACCAGCGATGATTTAGATGAGAAACGTATCTCAAAATTTACATTGATGCACTTGCGCAAGTTAGATCATGAATTCTTTCTTCAATTCATGATGTTTTTATTTCTCTCGAGAACCACATTTTTTTTTCCCATTGACCATTGTTTACGTTAGTGATGGTAGGCCAGCTGTTATTTAAGTGTGTCCCTGTTAAGCATCAAAACATCAAACAGCAAGCATGACTCAGTTACCCTCTGTGGGTCACCGACTGTTGTTGTGCCTGTCATTTTTATCTCAGGAAAAAGTCTTAATACTTCCCTGCGTCTTGGTTTAACAACCATCTTGCCTTGTCCGTCTTCCTCTGTCTTTTCTTGACAGTTTGACAGTGTGACAGCGGATGAAAGACGTTTTAGTTTTTTAGGGGATGTCAGCAGGAGTGAGATGTCTGTCTTGGCACCACTGATTGTTCAATATGGGTGTCCACACTGCTGATGCTTCTGTTTAAATACACAGACTGCGACTGTATTTGGATCTTTGCACTGTTACTGTGAAGTTGATAAATTGTATACTCAAATATCAAAGTTGGGACTGGTTGCCTATGAAAAAGAAAAAGGTTTATAAGTGGCTCTAAAAATGTACTTTTGAAATGGTCAGGGAAAATATTTTTTTTCCCCAACGTATTTTTGTAATTTTAATTATTTTAATTTCTTATATTTTACTTCAGTACCTAAAGACTACAATGAATCATTTGTATCCTAAATTACAAAATGTGTGAAAAGTATGGTCTTCTTCTTCTTTTCCTTTCGGCTTTTCCCTTCAGGGGTCGCCACAGCAAATCAACCTTCTCCATCTAAGCCTATTCTCTATGTCCTCATGGCTCACGCCAACGAAACCACCACAGCATCGCTGGTCTCACCACTGTTTTGTACACCTTTCCTTTCATGCTTCTATCACATAGAACCCTGAATCCTTTCTCCACCCATTCCAACCTGCTTGTACCTGTTTCTTTACCTATTTGAGTTGATAAACAGCAGGTGTACCAGCAGCTGGAATGGGAACTGACTGCCTTAGCCACCAGGGGAAGAGCAAACATGCACTCACACACAAAACAGACACAGAAACTCAGAAGGGGCATAAGGAAAAGGAATTGAAAAAACATATTTAACATTATAGGAATTCCAGTCAGTGCTTTTACCAAGTAGTAGGAGTTGTGTATCGCTTTCTATAAGAGAGACGTGACACATAGTAAGCATGCAACTATCATGTCTGAAACGGAAACAGGACTCTGAAGGGTAGACTTGTAAGTATCCGGCTAGCACAGACTACTTAGAAAATCATAAAAATCCCTCCTTCCGGTCTTTCCCTATCCATTTCCCTTTATTGTTGTAGTCTTCTTCTTCTTTTCCTTTCGGCTTTTCCCTTCAGGGGTCGCCACAGCGAATCAACCTTCTCCACCTAACCCTATTCTCTGTATCCTCCTCTTTCACACCAACTACCTTCAGATCCTCTCTCACTACATCCATAAATCTTCTCTTCGGTCTTCCTCGAGACCTCCCGCCCAGCATCTCCAATTCCAGCTTCCGTCTACCAATATAGTCCCTATCCCTCCTCTGTACATGACTGAACCATCACGGGGTGGCTTCTCTGACCTTCCCTCCAAAACATCTAACATGTGCTGTCCCTCCGATGGTCTCAGTCCTGATCCTATCCATCCTCGTCACTCCAAAAAGAACCTCAACATCCTCTTTTCTGCTACCTCCAGCTCTGTTTCCTGTCTTTTCTTCAATGCCACTGTTTCCAAACCATACAGCATTTCTGGTCTGTCCACTGTCTTGTATATCTTTCCTTCCTTCCTTTCATTCTGTCTGATATTCTTCTATCACATAGAACCCCTGAAACTTTTCTCCACCCATTCCAACCTGCTTGAGCCCTTTCTTAACCTCTTTTCCACACTCTCCATTGCTCTGGACTGTTGACCCTAAATACCTGAAATCCTCCAACTTCTTGATCTCCACTCCCTCACCATTCCGAGCGGGTCCTCTCATTCACAAACATATGTTCTGTCTTTCTGCGACAAACATTCATTCCTCTCCTTTCCAGAGCATACCTCCACCGCTCAAGATTTTCCTCACCCTGTTCCCTGCTCTCACTACAGATCACAATGTCATCTGCAAACATCATGGTCCATGGAGATTCCTGTCTAACCTTATCTGTCAGCCTGTCCATCACCACAGCAAA
>CAAKHD010014003.1:0-17698 GCA_901007705.1 Fistularia tabacaria
CCACACACACACACACACACACACACTCACACACACACACACCCACACACAAACACACACACACACACACACACACACACACACACACACACACACACACACACACACACACACACACACACACACACACACACACATATATACACTTATATACCTTTCTTTCTTCCTGTCTTTCTAATAGAGGAATCCTTTCTTAAGATGAGCTGTTTGACAGGACAACAATGACAAAACCCCAACAATGAAATCACTGGAAATGAAATATTTTTCAAGATAAAGGTTTTATAACTTACACAAATATTCTGCTGTGTCAGGCACATCTTGATATAATCCAGAAGCAATTTCAATTCTTGATGGTTGTCTTTGACACAAGCCACCAGTGCGACTCAACGACTAACCGTGTGCTTATCAATGACAAAACTTGAGACATGAAATCAATATGGAGCTGGCACCAAGTGGTACAGTTCTGCTTTCTCTAATCGTGTCATATTATATTTCACGATGCAACGTGTGATATTTATTGACTATGTGACTTGATGTGCATTTCCGTGAAAGTTAAACTATTCCCTGGTTTGAGCATCTCAAGAAACCCAAAGCCCTTTGATTTAAAAGTGCATCGCTGCAACGTAAATCCTGAAATGTGAAAACGTTAATCTCACTGTTTCTCAGCGCCATCAGGTGGCAGCTGTTTGCTATTGTTAATACCCAATATCTTTTACCCTCGACGTAGAGATCGTCATCTTTGTCTGGCCAATAGATTCATAGAATGTCAGGAATGACTTCCAATAGTGCAGTCCAGTGTTCCAGCTCATCATCTGGATATTTATGTATGTATTTTTAGTGTTACAATTTCTTCCTAGACAGACTTTCTTTCGAGACAGTTTTTTTTTTCGATTTTTCTTTCTTTGTTTTATTCAATAACTTTTTCTTTTTTAAATTACACACATCACCGCGCCTTGTTTTATTTCATCATTAGTAGCTGTAATGGTTGTATGCACCACTGTTTTTATGTACAAAGGTTTGTTGAAATACATATACATGCACACACACACACACACATGTATATATATCGCCCTCATTCACTTAGCAGATCATCGCCGGGAGCTATCTTCCTGATGTACTTCTTGAGGCTTGGTGTTTCTCCTTTGATAGTGGCTCTGATGCTCTGTACTCCGTGGTCTTCTGTTTCTGTTTAGTAGTATAGCCTTGGGACGCTGGACTGAGTGTGAAACACTCCATGCATTGCAAGAAGAGTTCTTGTCTCGATATCGGTTTTCTTCCTTTTTCTTCCGGTAGATATTACACCAGCAGGGTATCTAGTTATTGGTCGTAGGGGTAAATTGCCTTGATCTTGTTCTTGCCATTCAGCTGACTTCTCAGGACCTGTCTCACCATCTGAAGGTATATGGTTGAGGCTGACCTCTGTGCTGCCTCCTCATTGTTGCCTTTTGCCTATGGGATCCCCAGGTATTTGTTTCCTGATCATGTGCAATGCTGCCTTCAGATAGTTCAGCCCCTTTGGTGGCAATCACTTTCCCTATTCTGCGCATCAACCATACACACTTCTTCTTCTTCTTTTCCTTTTGGCTTTTCCCTTTTCAGGGGTCGTCACAGCGAAACACCCTTCTCCATCTAACCCTATTCTCTGTATCCTCCTCTCTCACACCAACTACCTTCATATCTTCTCTCACTACGTCCATAAATCTTCTCTTCGGTCTTCCTCTTGACCCTCTGCCTGGCATCTCCCATACCAGCATCCTTCTACCAATATAGTCCCTATCACTCCTCTGGACATGATCGAACCATCTCAGTCTGGCCTCTCTGACCTTCTCTCCAAAACATCTTACATGTGCCGTCCCTCTGATGGACTCATTCCTGATCCCATCCATCCTCTTCATTCCCAAAGAGAACCTCAACATCTTCATCTCTGCTACCTCCAGCTCTGCCTCCTGTCTTTTGTTCTTTGCCACTGTCTCCAAACCATAAAGCATCGCTGGTCTCACCACTGTTTTGTAAACCTTTCTTTTCATTCTAGATGAAATTCTTCTATCACAAAGAACTCCTTAAACTTTTCTCCACCCATTCCAACCTGCTTAAACCCTTTTCTTTACCTCTTTTCCAGACTCTCTGTTCCTCTGGACTGCTGACCCTGAGTACCTGAAATTCTCCAACTTCTTGATCTCCACTCCCTGTAGCCTCACCATTCCACCCGGGTTCCTCTCATTCACACACAAATATTCTGTCTTGCTGCGACTAACCTTCATTCCTCTCCTTTCCAGAGCAAACCTCCACCTCTCAAGATTTTCCTCAACCTGTTCCCTGCTCTCACTACAGATCACAATATCATCTGCAAACATCATGGTCCATGGAGATTCCTGTCTGACCTAATCTGTCAGCCTGTCCATCACCACTGCAAACAAGAAGGGGCTCAGAGCTGATCCCTGATGAAGTCCCACCCCACCTTGAACTTCTCTGTCTCACCAACAGCACACTTCACCACTGTCTCACAACCAGCATACATGTCCTGGACCAGTCTAACGTACTTCTCTGTTACTTCAGACTTCCTCATACAATACCAGAGTTCTTCTCTCGGCACCCTGTCGTATGCTTTTTCTAGGTCTACAAAAGCGCAATGCAGTTCCCTCTGACCTTCTTTGTACTTCTCTCTTAGCATTCTCAAAGCGAATACTACATCTTTAGTACTCCTTGTAGGCATGAAGCCATACTGCTGTTCACGAATACTGACTTCTGCTCTTAGTCTCGTTTCCGCTACTCTTTCCAATAACTTCATTGTTATGGCTCATCAACCTTATCCCTCTATAGTTACTGCAATTCTGCACATCCCCTTTATTCTTAAAAATGGGCACCATCACACTTCTTCTCCACTCTTCAGGCATCTTTTCTTTCTCTATGATCCTGTTGAATAATCTAGCCAGAATTCTCTATCACTGCCTCTCCTAGACACTTCCATACCTCCACAGGTATATCATCTGGGCCAACTGCCTTTCCATTCTTCATCCTCTTCAATGCCCTCCTCACTTCACTTTTACTAATCTCTGCTACTCTGTGTTCTACAATAGTCACCTCTTCTTCCCTTCCCTCTCTTTCATTTTCCTTCTACATTAGTTCTTCAAAGTGCTCTTTCCATCTTCCCATCACGCTTCTTGCATCTGTCAATACATTTCCTTCTCTATCCTTAATCACCTGGCCCTGCTATACATCCTTTCCGTCTCTATCTCTCTGTTTTGCCAACCTGTATAAATCATTCTCTCCCTCCTTACTGTCCAACCGAGCATACAAGTCATTGTATGTCCTTTGTTTTGCCTTTGCTACTTCTATCTTTACCTCACGCTGCATCATCTTGTATTCCTGTCTGTTCTCTTCAGTCCCCTCAGTGTCCCACTTCTTCTTTGCTAACCGCTTTCGTTGGATACATTCCTGCACTTTCTCATTGCACCACCAGGTCTCCTTATCTACTTTCCCTCCAGACAACACACCAAGTACTCTCCTACCAGTCTCCCTGATCACATTAGCTATAGTTGTCCAGTCCTCTGGAAGCTCTCCCTGACCACCAAGAGCCTTTCTCATCTCCTCCCTGAAAACCATCCAGCACTCCTCCCCTTTCAGCTTCCACCACTTTGTCCTCTGCTCTACCTTTGTCCTCTTCATTGTCCTTGTCACCAGAGTCATCCTACAAACCACCATCCTATGCTGTCTGGCGACACTCTCACTTACCACTACTTTGCAGTCACTGATCTCTTTCAGATGACCTCGTCTATACAAGATGTAGTCTACCTGTGTGCTCCGACCTCAGCTCTTATAAGTTACCCTATGTTCCTGTCTTTTCTGGAAAAAAGTATTCATGACAAGTATTCACGAAAGTATTCATTTCCATCCTTTTTGCAAAGTCTACCACCATTTGTCCCTCTACGTTCCTGTCCTGGATACCAGACCTGCCCATCACTTCTTCATCACCTCTATTGCCTGCACCAACATGTCCATTAAAGTCTGCCCCAATTAACACACTCTCATTTCAGGGAATATTCTGCATCAATTCATCTAACTCATTCCAGAACTTCTCCTTCTCCTGTAACTCACATCCTACCTGTGGGGCATAGCCACTAACAGCATTGAGCATCACACCTTCAATTTCTAGTTTCAGGTTCATAAGTCTATCTGACATTCTTTTCACCTCCAGAATATTCCAAACAAACTCTTCCTTCAAGATAACTCCTACTCCATTTCTCTTCCTGTCAGTACCATGATAGTACAACTTAAAAACCTGCTCCTAAGCTTCTAGCCTTACTACCTTTCCATCTGGTCTCCTGGACACACAGTATATCCACCTTCCTTCTCTGCATCATGCCAACCAACTCTCTACCTTTTCCTATCATCGTCCCAACATTCAAAGTCCCTACTCTCAGCCCCAGACTTTGCCTCCCTCTTCTCCTTCTGCTTCTGAACACGCCTTTCTCCTCTCCTTCTTCGACCCACAGTAGCCCAATTTCCACTGGTACCCTGTAGGTTATCAGCACCAATGGTGGTCGTTGTTAACCCGGGCCTCGACCGATCCAGTATGAAATTTTTGATTCGCATATTTGGTTTTAGGACCGGCTCACGGAGACACTGGCCTGTGCCCCCCCGAGTCTGGCTCCAGGAGACACTGGCCCGTACCTTCCTGAGGTTGCATTCCTCAGGATCCTGAAACAATCCCTGAAAAAAAGCAGCTTAGCCATTTGTTGTCCCCCTGCCAAATGTAAAGCAAACTTTGATCTTCTGGGTATACTTCCATTCTGCCTGCCAATTAGCCAGCTTTTCAAATGTCCTTTTTTGGAATGTGAAGAAACAGCTGGCTGTATGCTCCTTCACCACTGTTCTACATCTTCACTGTGGCTCATTTAGTGTTTCTGTCTTTGTAGCAAACTTGAGAAGCAGAAAGAGAAGAAAAGAAAAGAAGAACAAAAGAGGAAAATAGCCAGGTTATCTTTTAATCCTGAAGATGAAGAGGCTGAAGAGGAGAAGGGAGATGATGATGAAGACGAGGAGGAGGAGGAGGAGGAAGAAGAAGAGGAGGAAGATTGTGAGTTTTAAAATATTTTCAAGCAGAATATTTACATCTGTGTACTTGTACTTATAAATTTTAGGTCAATCTGGGTTGCTGTTTTGCCACAGCTATCAACCCACCTGGGCCTTTCTGAACACTACATAATGATACAAATGTTACATCACCGTCTAACTCCAAGCTCTTCATAGACATGATCTTCCTCACTCTACACTTTAGCTGTCCTTCCTCCACAAATGCATCTGCTTATATTTTTGCTGTCCTTTTTTTCCGTCGACCTAAACTTCATTGCTCTGTTTTTCAGCATTGATAAGCTTTTTCCCTATTTTTTGCTTCATCATAACAAAGCGGTGCAGAGACACTTTTGTCAAGGTTAGGCCTACCTCTGAAAATCAACGAGACTGGACCCTCAGATATTTTTATCAGTACCCAAATTGCACCCATGAGATACTGATGAGACAAGTGGTCCTATTTTGTGCCTTAAAATAGGAAGATTCTCAGCTTAACTTAATAGTAACCTACAGGGCAGTCGCCTGGACACACATCATGTTGATAATGATCTAAGGATTAATTGGAACTTGCCAGTGAAAAAATAATTACCTATAAATAAATTAATAAATAAATAACAGGCAGATACTCAGGAATTGGCAAAGAAATAAAACCGAGGGAAAAGGTACTGTGTCCCATAAAAATCTGCACAAAATGATCCGAAACAAAAAAAGAACGAAAACCCAGTATCAAATTGCCAATTAACACAGAGTTAGTTAAAATTGGAACCAAAATCTAAAAAGAGAAATGGAAAGCCTTAGATTACCCAAACCTAATCTCTGTAAGAACAAAAGTGGATTTTTGCTTTCACATGCCTTTCATTAACATTGAAATAGATCTGCAATTAATCTACTACTCCAGTTTGTGAGACACTGTACTTGTGTATCTAACATTTTTCTAGGCTTAGAAATGTATCAACTGATTGATTTTAGAATTAGTATTTCAACTTCTCTGACATTACTTTGCAGACACTCCAGTTAAGAAGAAAAAATGGTCTAAATTGGGCAAAAATCCAGATGTGGACACAAGTTTTCTACCTGATCGAGACAGGGAGGTAAGATGCTTCACAATCGCAGTTTGACTATACATCTGTTTTCCCAGCAACGTAGATTTCCACAGGTTTTCCATGTTGACCTTGTAAGTTGTTCCAATTTATGAGTCAGCTTTTCTGTTAGTTTGATTGTAGTTGGTTTGATTTCTATTATTGATTGTGGATTATTTTTATGTAAACAAGGCTCTTCAGGCTATATTGGTGTGGCTGTAGATATTGTTTTCATACCTAATGCCTTCAGAGCAAAACCACTATTAATATGATGACAGCTTCATGACTACTCACATTAAAAACACATTTTTGGTTCATTCCTACATCCATCCATCCATTATCTACAACTTATCCTGAACTCAGGGTCGCAGAGATTTTCAGAAAATAAAAACATTTTAACCTTCCCTCGTCAACTGGAAACACATTATTACAACAGATACAAAATGAAAGAATCTAAAACCCGATACACACCCGTGCAAATGACTATGAGAGGGAGAGGTTATGTTTGAACAGATGAAATATATAATGAATCACGGAGAACACATGCTAGCAGTTGTGAGAACAACATGGGGAATATGACTTATCCCACTTCCTTGATGCTCTGATTTTTTTTCTGGCCTGGAAGTGTTTTCAAACCAAGTAATAAATATCTGCAGTAAATGAGTTGCACACAGTATTTAGTCAGTGTCGCTGCATTTCAAGGAAAACGATTCATCAAGTTTAAGGTTTTTTTGTTTCCCCAACAGCAGACACAATTTTATTTTGTCCACTTTCTGTATCTTTTGTGCATTAAAGTCCATAAAACATACATTTTGAGAAAATTCTTTCTAGGGAGTCTTTTTTCTCTTTTTAGAGTAAGAAAAAGTATTCTCATGGTCTCTATAGTTCAATACTAGTTTTCTTGCATTTAATAAGGATTCCCAAATGCACACAGGCTTGTCTGTTTGTTAATAAACCAGGCAGGTGTGAATGCACCTTAACTTTGCAGTCAAGACAGATAAAAATAAGACAGATAAAAATGTTGGAAATTTAAATTAGGCGGTTTCACCTGCAGGTTCTTATGAAGATATTCAGCTAAATCAACATAAAATCATTTGATATCCTACTGTAAATCTAAAATTATTGATTTCATGGACGTGTTAGCAACATCTCAGACCCATCATGCAGTTGGCATAATTGAGGTTGTGAGCTACTACAATTATCCCACAGTATTCCTTCAGAGTGAATTTAATTCACGAGAGCTACAATTAGAACCTCCCTAGCGCCACTGCAGTCGGTTTGTTACATCATCAGCTGTGCTATTCTATTGATCGAGGTTCATCTTAAATATACTGAGATTTTTGAAACCATGATCTCTTTGCCTCACGTGTTCAGGAAGAGGAGAACCGCCTCCGGGAGGAACTCAGGCAGGAATGGGAGCTTAAACAAGAGAAGATAAAGAGTGAGAGTCATGATTACTTTAATGCACACTGAAACATACTCAAACTTTAACTGCAGCTACTGATGGTTTATACTGTGGGAAAAATGTTTGTTTAAAACTAAATATTTGCAAATACTATGCAGATATCAAGTGTGGCATTCAATGTAATACAGTATAAAAATGTATACACAATAAAGCTTTCAAAATATGAGTGTCACAATTATCGGCATATTTTTAAGTGGATTTCACTCTGACTTTATCAAACAAACAACCAGATGAAGACACACTGTCTTGCACTAATAGCCTCACTGCAATGTTTCAGACAGCTTTTTAGAAACAGAAGTCATTCTCAAGAGGCAGTAGCTGTAAACTTTCTATTTATTCTAACAGTAAGAATATGAAAAGTTGTGAATTTCTGCACGATAAGTACAAACATGGAATCGTTTTCAATCCCAATTCTAACTACTGTTCTGTATTGGGGGGATCAGGCGAGGAGATTGAGATCACATTCAGCTACTGGGATGGGGCAGGACACCGTAAGACTGTCAAGGTAAAGCACTGCTCAAACTGACAAAATCAAAATACAACATCTTGGATGCTCTCCTCATTTATTCTCCTTCATCTCTGTGAGTGTTCCCTGTGTAGATGAAAAAGGGCAATACCATCCAGAACTTCCTGCAGAGAGCCCTGGAGGTCCTCAGAAAGGACTTCAGTGAACTCAGGTGAGACAGTCGGTTTCTGTCTTGCTGCAGGAAAAGGAAATGGCTGTTTTGCTTCAAGTATATGAACTACATGCTGATTCATACATACATCAGCATACAGTACATTACATTATATGACTTTATATTAATGTACTTAATTTTCCTTAAGATTGAGCATAGAATTCCCAAATTCCCTGTCATAAATGGCTGAATGGCTTTGATACACTGTTTCATGAATGACTGCAACTGGTCTATGTGCAGGTCTGCTAGAGTCGAACAGCTGATGTACATCAAAGAGGATCTGATCATTCCACATGTAAGCTGTTAAAACATTACCTCCTGGCCCTCTCTGTTTTCTTTAACTTTCCCTCTCTCTGTATTGGAGCAGATTCACCACATACAGTCATTGAGCAGCAGTATTTCCTCTTGTAGATAGTAGACAGTAGATTTTACAGCAACGTTAGCCTGAACTAATGAATCCATTATCACATCGAAGTTAAAATCTTTATTTTTCATGGATTATCTCTGTTCCATATAGCACCACAGTTTCTACGATTTCATCGTGACTAAGGCCAGAGGTAAATCTGGTAAGTAAACACCGGTTGCTTCTCAGAAAGTTCTTTCTGGTGTCAAGTAGTAAAAACACATACCCAACATTTAGACCCAGGCACTGGTTTCATGCTGTTTTCAGTCTTGTTTTTGCCCCTCCCACAGGTCCTCTGTTCAGCTTTGATGTCCATGATGACATCAGACTTGTTAACGATGCCACTGTGGAGAAAGACGAGGTAAGGCTCATCTCGTAACAGCAAATAATCAAGATCATTGAACATAAAGGGAGAGCGAAGCTGAAAGTTATTTATGATCATCTAAGGAGAATTTCATATTCTGAATTCATGTATTTTAAGCTTTTACCCCCGTTTTACACTGCAGTTACCATCGTGACTATAAGTTTCCTTGCAAAACTTTGATAAACAAATGCATTTTAATCAGGATCCTTCCTGTAGGTATAACGGTTAAACAAAATGCAAGCTCAGAAATTTCTTATCCAAAATGCATAAATAAAAATGGGTAGTTAACGCAAAGGTCTAATGGGTCATTGCATGAAACAAAGCCTTTTAATGTATCTGTTTTGTAGCAAAATCACTGAGCATACAGCCTTTGGTCGTTCTAGATCTGTACGAGTGTGGCTGGACTTTTCCAGTGTAAATGGAAATCATTCATAACATCTTATCTTTAATCATGGCAAGAGCAATTTCTTCTTTATTAAATGTTCTTGCTGTTTTCAGTTGTACAATCACATCATTTTTCTACATACTTTATGGTAAGGACACTCTAAAAGAGATGTAACATTTTAAAAGGGCAGTTGAAATGTGATATATTGAGAAATGCATTTCTCCAACATTAGTACAACATATTTGGATAACTCGGTAATATTTCTTTTAAGTCCACTTCCTTTAAACACTTTTCCATTCCCAGGTGTTGAAGTATGTCTTTAGCTTAACAGGCTGGATAAAATCCAAGTCAGTATTTGTATTTTCAGTAAGTACCTCATAACAATTCAATTTCCCAATGAGGGTCTAACATCCAATTTATTGTTGTTCTTCAAAAACATGGCATCATCCCCGTAGAAATCTCTGGCAAATGTTTTGGAGCAGAGACAAGGTGATCCATCATTCCATTGGTTTTAGAACACACACTCCTGAGTGAAACATCCTGCCTGACTGTCCTCTGCAGCACAAAATGACATGCAGCCAGCGGTTAAAACTACACAGTTAAAACCAAATTAAATTTGATCTAATTATGAATCTCCTCACAGATTTAATTATATATAGCCATAGTTAGTTTATTCGACTTTCTGCCAGCAAAGCCATTTAAAAAAAAATAGAAACCGCTATCAGGGCACATTTGAAAAAAATATATAAAACATCTGAAACATAATTTTTGAGAACTATCTTTTTTGAAACGATTCTACCAATTTCATCCCAAAATTAGTCAAGTATTTTCAAAAACGAGTTGGTAATCATCGCAAATGTTCCTGTTTGTTGAATGAAAATTTGCTATTTGGTTATTTTCCAATAAACCAATACCAAGTTCCACAAATGACAAATAAACAATAAATAACATTATTAACGGAAACTGTATAAAAACTTGGATATGTGTTGGTTTTGCAATCCGAATGCTGTATACAAAAGTTTCTTACAAGCTCTTAGAATATAGTTGTTCAGTTTTTTTAGGTCTGTAATTTCAAGATAAAAGCAGCTAATGTGCAATTAATATAGAAAATGGTCTTCTGAGAACCTTCAAAATGTTTTCTTCTGTATCACATAATTATAAATAATGATTGACATATGTTTCCTTGATTTGTAACACAGTGAATTAAAATATAGTCAGTAATATCCACACCCCCACGAGTTTTCATCCACAACCTCGGTTTTGTGGTGACTGAGATGGGCAACCACTCGGGATAGTTTCTTATTCCCTTCAAGTCAGCGTCACTGCAAGAAATGCAAAAGTGCAAAATCAACTTTTGATAAAGCTTGGATTCGGGCTACAGGCTCCTGCATCACTGATCTGACACACAAAATGAAAACTCAGTGATGAAAATTACCAGAGAAACATCCATCCATCCATTATCTACCACTTATATAACTATATTACTACTTTTACTGAACTACACGTAGGGTTGTGGGGGATGGAGCCTATCCCAGCTGTCATTGGGCAAGAGGTGGGGTACAGCCTTGACTGGTCGCCAGTCAATCACAGGGCCACATAGAGAGAAAAACAAACATTCACTCTCTCATTCAAGCATAAGGGCAATGTTCCAATTTTTTCCCCAATTAACCTCCTGCATGTTTTTTGACTATGGGAGGAAACCACACAGACATGTGGAGAACATGCAAACCACATAAAAAGGCTCCCTGTTGCAATCAAATCAGGGTTCTTCGTGCTGTAAGGCACAAGTGCTAATCATTCTTGCACAATCTTTACAAAAATGTTTCATTGTACCTGCGACGCGAGAAAAATTAAGATTTAAAGTGAGGTCAGATAAGGCCCCAAAAAGATATGGATTCGGACAGTATATGATTTGCCATCTGTTGTTCTGTTTTTAATTTGAAATATAATGAAACTTTAAAGACGATTTCAGGATTTATTCCAGGGCCTCTGTCTTACAGTCCCATGCTGGTAAAGTAGTACTGAGGAGCTGGTATGAGAAGAACAAACACATTTTCCCTGCAAGTCGCTGGGAGCCATATGATCCAGAGAAGAAATGGGAAAAATACACAGTAAGGCTTGCCTCTTGCACGTAAAATCATAGAGTAAAAACAGGATAAAGTGTGATGTTTGTGTAACTTGAACAGCTTTTTAAGAGAGGTTCACGATCCTGTGCATTCAATTTCGGATGTGTTGAGACACTCGTTCAGGTCTGCAGTTATCAGATAAGAAAATATAAGATTAGGCCACCATCTTTACCAAGATGTCTTTTCAGCCCATGAAAGGAATGTTACTTTGTGATATTGATTCTCTTTCCAGATTTTCTGGAACATCATGACTGTATAGAATAGAATCGTTTAGTAACCACATATGACATGTAAAGCCTCTACCACATTTACCCTGAATTCAGTAACACACTTGATTTCTCTGTCAGGACCGGATAAATGTCCACATCATGTAATTCTGACAAATCAGCCCTCACATACGCAAACATGTCTGGGTTAGTTAATCCTGTTTGTTATTTTTCTGCTTTTTCAAATATCAAGATAAGCCTTATTTTACTCCAATACCATTTCAATATGAGATGGCAAGACTTTCCAGCCAGAATCGGCCAACATGCATTACCTCAAAATTATAGCAATGAACTAACAGCTTCATAAAGTTGCAGGCTGCTTGAATCCCAGCATCCCCAATTACACATTCAGCTCAAGGCAAAGATTTGGACGCCGAAATGCAAGTTACTCGTTCTGGAGAGTCTCAGTATTACCTCATGAAGGGCAAATAACTAAAATCCAACTCTAGAGAACCTTGCTGAAATTCTCAATCATTCATGTAACAATGGTTGGAACTAGTCGATGATTTAACTGTAGTAATATGGTTGCTGGGATGGCTATTTCTGCCCTTAACATAAATATGTCACCCAGTTCATGGAAAATATGTAGGTTTGGCAGTGTAGTCATATAGAGGGACTGTGTCATTTGGAGCACACATGGCAGCAGAGGCTGTCCAGCCTACAATATATGAATAAACAAAAGAGTGGATTTTCTTTATTTTGTTCTTCTTTCATTGTAGAAAGAGGCTGTAAAACATCACATCGGAAACCCTAACAAACCAGACAGTGTTTTACTATATACTTATAAAGAACATTCAACCCTAAACTGTTTCATGAAAAAATAAAACTGATGCGAACTGATTATTTGAAAGAAGATTGGCACCTATATAGTTAATGATCATCACTCTGCAATAGATTGCTCATGTTTTGCAGTTGCATCACATTATTTCTTACTCATCCTGAAATTTTTTTCTTTTCAGATCCGGTGAGACACTCCTTCATTTCGGTCATGAGAGATGATTTTCTTAGTTTCCACCAAGTTTGCTTTGATTTATTAAAACTTTATCAAGATTTGATAATTGAAAGTTTGACCTTCTGAAATATTAATTTCCTGAATGTCAACATGTCTTGGAAAAATATCTTGTAATTATCTCATGAGCATCTTGTATCTGCGCTGAATAAATTCAACCTGACTCAAAGAGAAGACATGCGACTCATCTAACACCCTCCCCTGGAGGGTTCTGCTTCTGTATAAATATATTTGAGGTTCTTTTGTGTTTTTTGTGAGATAACCAGTTTGTTGTTTTTATTGTGAATTATGTTTTGAATCCAAACTTGCACAAAAATATAAAAAAAAACTAACAAACTGAAAAACGAGTCTATGAGTATGTACTGTTAAAACATGTCCAGCAACCTTGCCGGCTGAATGCACCTCCACCCACAGCCCGAGGACACCACTCCCCTCACCGTCAATCTCCTCCCCGCTTCCCTTCTCTCTCATGTGGGTAATCGTCAACATCCACAGGTTCACTCAGTTGTGTCGGGTCTCCTGAAAAGTCATTGGGACGACGGAATATGTTTTGCTGGCTGTAGGAACATGTGGACAACGGCTCTTGCCCTTGCACAACTCTGGGCCTTGGGTCAGCCAGGCCAGGCTGGAGATGAAGGGGCAGTCATCATCCCTCAGGACTGCAATCTTACATGTATCAGACAGGTGAGTGTCAATCCTGCCCTTCGTCGGTGCTTCTTCATTTCACATGGAGATTTTGAGGCACTTTGTGTTTCAAAGCATGTGTTTTGAGTTTTGCTGAGCACTGATACAGTGCTGAAATCGAACTTAACAACTCCAATGCTACAGCAGCTGCATCTACTTATCTCCTCTCTATTGGCTCCTGAAGATCACACAGCCACTAACCGGTTACTGAAGCAGATCCCCTTTTAACAATTTTTCCTTAAACAGTATATCCATCCGTCCTCAAAGATGTCTTAAAATTATTTATGTTGGACTCTAAAAGTCATTAAGTCTACTGTCTCGAACGTTCATAAAATTAATTTTTTTCTACCTTTCACTTCACTATCATCAGAATTGGGCAGGTTCTCTATTATAACTCTTTAAACCAGTGACTGAAACTAATTTTCTCTTTATTGATCTGATCTACAAGATAGTAATTGGGCCATTCAAGGCAGTTTTGGCCTTGATTGGCCCAAGAGATCAGATTTATGAAATACCAATAACAAACCCTTTCAATCTACATCAGCTCGAGCAAGTGAGGTTTAGCCTTTTGTTTTTTTCAAAAAAATCCAACTGACTTATTAACTGGAGCACATATTAGAACCATAAAGAATATAGAATTTGTCTTATTGCTTTGTGTCTTATATACGAATAGCAAAAAACAATGTGGTTCCCTCTTGGACGGTGGTAATCATATCTCAATGTATTTTGTTTGCAGAAGTGTAAGGATCAGAAAATCCTAAAGGCTGAGTGGATCTGATCTGATCAGATACGGAGCAAAACTATTGATCAGGACTTTCCGTTTGCATTTAACTATTTGCAAAAGCATAGATGTATGATTTACCCGCAAACCTTGAAAATGAAAATAATTATTTTTACAAAATTGCCCTACATTTGGTTGCCAATAGTCTTGGAAAGTGATTCAAAAATTCAAAATTTATAAATGTAGACACCCCATCTACCCTCTCAATAACACTTAATTTCTCACTGAAAGGCCGTTTTTTTTAATTTTTCTCTCCCAACTGGTCTCATCATGACAAATATGTAGGTGGCAATTGAACAGTTTATTTATTTTCAAGTGTCCGTTGAACACCATACCATCCACACAAAAATATTAATTTTACATGTCTTTTTTTATGTGTTTATCCAGCTTTGTTAATTTAGAACTTGAGTTTTATTCAGACCTTACACTTATGTCTGATGCAGGATGCAAGAAATGTAGATATTCACCGGGGGATTAGTCCTTATAATATTTGCATGCAAATATCATATTGTAAGTCATGTGATACTTCTTGTTTTGATGATCCTCAGTGTTGTGACATATACGTGTTGGTCCCCACCGAGGTTGTCGACTCACAGCATGATTACAATGTCCCCTCTCAGGATTTTTGTTTCTATTTTGATCTGAGAGGTTTAAACAATAATTAAAAGACACTCTCCAGTTGACCTCGTCAAAACCAAGAGCATTAGACCTTGAAGTCACAGGTCAGTGTGGGAGGTCACAAGTGAGCACATATGGAAATGAAGGTCTCAGCATTTTTTTTTCTCATGGGATGAAAATACAGGTATGGTTTATTTGTAGTTCAGGCAGTCATGTTTGAAAGAAAATTACCGTGAGAAAGACATTGTTAATGAGTTACCTTCATCTGGAACAAATCAGTTTTTAAAGAGAAAGATCAAATTCTTATGAATAAAATTACTTTCTAGAGACACATGATTTGACCTGGTCTTGATTTGAGCAAAAATAATCTGAATTGTTGACAAACAGCAAAATGGGTTGTTCCAGGCAGGGGGGTTATAAAAACATAAAAAACCATGGGCCTGTTGTAGAAGCTTCTTTGATTCAAGCTTAACCTGCATAGCTCATGTTCTGTCATTCTGATTTGACAAAAAAAAAATGTTTGCCTTTTGTGAACGTTGTCCTTCGGCTTTCAGATGTTCTAGAGAGTGTTTCTAACCCTGCAATTATAAGTTTGACTGTGTGTCCTCATAAAGTGAAGCTGCCTGCAACATGCATGTTTTCTTTTCAGCGCCTACGCAGTAAAACATGTCGACTGTGTCTCATCAGGTTGCGTGCTGGCTATAAAGTGTCCCTTACACTCATTAGCTAACCTGACAATGCCTTTATATAAACACAATTCTCTCATATCTGAAATAGATGCCGTATTTCTTCCTCGTTCATTTTCTCAACCTGTTAGTTGAGTTTTGACCTCTAAACCAGTAGAGTGAGTCTTCAATGTACAGTTAATATAGTTTTCTCTGGTCTTGTTGACTTTATGTAACAGCTCACCTCACCATTTTCTGAATCAGGAAAAAAATATATAAATATAAATGTTAGTATCTTTATAGACTTAATACACTGGTGTCAAATTGTGAATGTGTTGTTGACTAAGTAAGTCATGATCTCAGGTACTTTTGCAATGCCTGAGAACTTCATCTATGTGCCTTTCACCTCCCTATGTCTCACAGGGATATATTTTCCTTTTTCAAGCCCATCAATTGTTTCTGAATGGTTTGAGAAAGTCTTGCCTTTTAAGCTGAACAAACCGTTTTTAGATCATCTGAGTGATTGCGACAATGAATCCCTTTCTTGTAAGTATATTGATACAAGACTAGGTTCTCTCGGTGCAAAGAAGCAACAAAAAGGATGTCATGAATTAGCACAGATTCATCTCCCTAGTGGCAAATTAAGCGTTTGAAATTGTTCAACGTTCACCATCTCCAGTAGTAAATAGAGCACAACCGTCAGTGCAGCGTTAAATTTCTTTTGTAAGCTTCCATCCTTTTAATATAAAACAATGACATCCTTTTACTATGCAATGAGTCTTGTTTTTGATACTTCATGCATATTTTGCTGATAATACTTCACCTCTCAGAGAGGGTTTTTATATGGGACTTAAAAATGTTGCAGAGCAAGTTCCACAACGTTTTTTTCTTAGATTTATTTGAATGAGAGACCCAAGTATCCTGTTTTGACATTGGAGGAAATTAGGATTAAAAGCACATTATTTTTTATAATCGTTTCTGTACTATTTATCGCCCCCACCCCCTCCCACCCAGTGTTTCAATCGCATGAACGTATCACAGCAGTACAGATGGAGCATCTCAGTCAGTGGTGTAAAGTGAGTGCAGATGTTTGGAAACCCACTACCCTTGTGTAGTTTAATCTTGGCAAGTTATAATAGTATACGCCTTCTTGGACAAATTAAGCATGAGCAAGAATGTGCATTCTTTCAGATGTAGTGAATTTAATTCAGCTGTGTCTGTTTAAATCTCGAACTTTTGCCATTTTTCGTGTGACGACAGCAGATGTTTGCACAATATTCAATTGATTAATACAATGGCAATTTACAAAAAAGCACGACAAAATTTGATGAATCATCAGTTACATGTGAAATGAGTTAAGTTTAATTGATAAATACGATTGAAAGGTTAGGAGGTTAAGGCAGTATTATAAAGGCAAGAAAACCAAGACGTTATTATAGATAGGTTGTGTATAAAGGTCTCAGCGAAGGGCAGCACGCTTCCAAATCTCCAACGGTCAGGATAGTTGAGCAGGACGGAGATTGAAGTGAGTGAAATTGATGGCAGCGAAGTATCTAAGGCTTCTAGAGCAGTTGTCCCCAACCTCCAGTACCGGTCCGTGGATCATTTGATACCAGGCCGCACAGGAAAGAATAAATAATTGCATTATTTCCATTTTATTTATTATCTGAGTCTGAACGATCTTTTATTTTGAAAAATGACCGGAGTCTCTCCTACATCTCGTTCACGTGAACGCTAAAATTTAACCCACAAGCTAGCAAAATGAGTAAGAAACAGTCGTCTTTGGAAAGTTTCTTTGTGAAGGGGAAAAGGCCCAGTGAAGAGACAGAAGAGCCTACGACTTCCAAGAAAAAGAAAGCTGCATTTAACAGACAATACCAGGAGTCCTACTTAAAATATGGATTTATTGCAACAGGTGATTCTCACGCACCAAGCCCGCTCTGCTTAATATGCGGCGGCCCGCTCTCCAATGAGGCAATGAAGCCTTCAAAACCGCTTCGCCGCTTGGAGACCAAGCACCCTGAATTAAAAGACAAGTCCTCGGAGTATTTTGAAGTATTTGTGAAGCGGGGTTTTCTGCAGTGACAGCAACCAAAACCAAACTAC
>CAAKHD010014004.1:0-11203 GCA_901007705.1 Fistularia tabacaria
CAGCCAGAATGAAAGGAAAGGTTTACAAAACAGTGGTGAGACCAGCGAGGCTGTATGGTTTGGATGCAGTGGCACTGAACAAAAGACAGGTGGCAGAGCTGGAGGTAGCAGAGATGAAGATGTTGAGGTTCTCTTTGGGAGTGACGAGGATGGATACGATCAGAAATGAGTCCATCAGGGGGACAGCTCATGTTCGATATTTTGGAGAGAAGGTCATAGAAGCCAGACTGAGATGGTTCGGTCATGTACAGAGGAGGGATAGGGTCTATATTGGTAGACGGATGCTGAAATGAGAGATGCCAGGCAGGAGGTCTAGAGGAAGATCGAAGAGAAGGTTAATGGACGTAGTGAGAGAAGATATGAAGGTAGTTGGTGTGAGAGAGGAGGATACAGAGAATAGGGTTAGATGGAGGAGGATTCGCTGTGGCAAACTCTAAAGGGACGGGAAGCCGAAAGGAAAAGAAGAAAAATATATAGTTTTTATGTGTCCATGTGAACCATTATGGCGTGCATGTTTTTGTGTGCGTGTGTTTGTGTTTTGTGTGCATTTGTGTGTGTGCGTGTGTGTGTGTGTGTGTGTGTGCGTGTGTGTGTGTGTGTGTGTGTGTGTTGACGTGGGTTTGTGTGTGTGGGTGTGTGTGTGTGTGTGTGTGTGTGTGTGTTGCAGATTAGAGTTTAGTGTGTTTAGTGTGCATTTTTTAGTGTGTGTTGTTGATTAGAAGACACTGGAGATGTACCTTAAATCAATTGTATTGCACTTTAAAATGACAATACACCTATTTATTTCTATTATTTTCTATTCTATTCAACATTTTTCTATCTATGTGGAAAAATCTATTCCCTGACAAAATAATTTCTGTCTCTCAACAGAAATTATTTCCGGACTGTTTCAGCAAGAAAATTGCCCCTATTTCTTGTTGCTGCTACTGTTGAAGCTGTCATTTCAATCAAAGGAACCAGGATACTACAAATTTGAAACATCCACGTTATATTTCTTCTATACTTGTCATGAAGAAACTCACAATGTGGCTGGAAGACAAAAAAAGCAGAGCTGAGCTGCTAATAATTCTCTGGAGCGTCTTCACTGCATACGCTGCTTATTAAAACTGATATAAACACTCGAAGATGGATTGGAGACCAAAACCCCTGGAGCTACAGGGAAGGCCATATGCAGGATGTCTGAAGTCCACAAATCCTTACATGATGAAATTCCACACATCAAAAAACTGACAGCTGTCACAGGTTCTCCTGCAATATATATATATCCCAGCATTATTGTAACTCTTGGTTGAATCTTACAAGATTGAGGCCTGACAGCTACCTGACTAAGTATTTTTTCAAGGGTGCTTTAGACAAAGAGGGGGTTGAGAGATATACAGCGTCACTGCTTCCAAGATGGTGGTTCATTTGTCAACATTTTGTCATGGCTTTGTCCTTTTCTTTTTCCTTGCTTTCCCATGATCTGCTTTTCAATAACGGTGGCTTGTCATAATTGTACTGAAAGGAACATTTGTAAACCAAATCTGCCCAGCATTGCCTCCGTCACATGCCAACAGAGTGTCTTCAAACAGTTTCTAATTGACAGCAGTTCGTCAAATCACCATTTTCTTCACCTTTCATGTAACAGGTCCAGTTTAAAAGACAATACTTAGCTCACAATGTTGTTTGTCACAAAGTACAAAGAACCAGTCCTGTTCTAAGCCAAGTAATTAAATCAGTTACTTTGCATACATCATCATTCATGTGACAGCTTGTATGACAAACAGACAAGCGTGCCTCTAGTCTTGTATTATTGTTCTCTTATTTTGCATTGAATACTCCATCCATCCATTCATCGTCTGACACTTATCCTGCACTCAGGGTCGTCAGGGATGCAGGAGCCTATCCCAGCTATCATCGGGCGAGAGGCGGGGTACATCCTGGACTGATCAGTAGTCAATCGCAAGGCTACATATACAGACAACCAACCATTCACTCACTCATTCGGGGCAATTTTCGCATTTTTTTTCCAATTAACCTGCTGCATGTTTTTGGACTGTGGGAGGAAACCAGAGAACCTGGCAGCTTTGAATGGACACTTTGTGAAACCCAAAAAACATAATTCTGAGAGGACTGTTGTTCAGACAACTATTTCTGTACTGTAGTCGCTCTACTCGGCAGTTTGTCAATGAAATAAAAGCCCCACCACAGAACTGAAATTTTACATCATAAAGGAGCCACTCATTAAAAAAAAATCTCAGGTCCTAAACATACTCATGGAGAAACGAGAGCTTTATTCTTTCATTTCCCAGAGCTACGAGAACGAGAACCAAAATGAATCTCTGTCATTTTTTTCTTGCAGTCCTTGGGGCCCACTTCTTGAAGAGCCTTTAAGGCCTTTACTGACTTTGTTCTTGCTCCCAGGGCAGCATTTTGTTCTCCCAGCCCTGGTTTGGGAGTTCTCACTGCTTGTTGCCCATACATCATCTGAGCAGAACCTTTTGTTTTTCCAGGGTGACCAAGAACTAGTGTGCGATTGGTCAGAAATTTGAAGTAGGCGTGGTTAGTGCAGATGAGCAGTGTTTTCATTCCTTGAGCCGAAGGTTGTACAGTGATGGATAGTTGTGTATGAAAGTATGAAGTATGAAAATGTAAATATATTTAGTAAGGCATATAAAGACAAACAAATGAACTGTAATTCTTGGAAAGTGATAGCTTGACTTTGTGTACCAGGGAAAAGTTCTGTTGCAAAAGTTTGAGACACCTTTTTCTGAAAATTTTCATAGGATAGACAACATATACAGATAAATGTTGGGAGAAAATCGATCCAAGCACTATGAGCCTATTTGCACCAGCTCAATCCTCGGATTAAACACCCTGAAATTACCACCAACCTAAATGATGCACTTTCCACCATTGTCGCTGCATTGTTAGTTTCTGTCACATTCCTCCAATGCTTAGCATGCATGACGCTGCTGCAGTGAGCAGGGTTGTGGAGGACTCCCTGAGAGTTCAGCAATTGATTTTCTTCAAGAAGTATGACATGTCATGGCCAGAAAGAGTTCGAGCTTCAGTATGTTGAGGCCTTAACCCCAAAGTGCAGGAAGATCTGCTGCAGAAAGATACTATTTTGACACTTGCTGTCACGATGAATGCAGGGGATCAACCCAAATGCAAGGACACTGAGGAGGTGAGGCGTTGAATAGGTTTATTTTCAAGGAGCTGTGGCACTTGCGAGGGAACCAACAACCTGGCACCTACAGGCTGGCAAAAGGCTCCCTTTATCATCAGCCTGACGAGGCTAGATGGCCCGCACCTGTCGACTTTACCCTCCTGCAAAGCTGCTACTTAACAAGCAGTTGGATCCCAACACTGGCAGATGCACTTATAATCACGTTACAAGTGGAGGCAGCGTCTGAATGTGCTATGAAAATAGCAGCATCTAAGCACCATACAGCTGTTAGAGAGCATCCAGTGTACTAGCTGATGAACTGCCAAAACCTTGTCAGTGATATTAATATACAGGTTGCATGGCCCCAGCAAACATGGTTGAAGAGACACTATGGTAATCGTGGCTCCAATTGTGGCCTAATATACAAGCACTGTCAAAAACCTAATTGCTTTGGAAACTGATGCTGCTCCTCTGCAACCAACGACCCTGGACAATCACAGAACAACAAAGCCATGATTCACACTGTAGGGTCACGACCAGTGACTTTTTCCAAGTGCACAGTTTATCTGGAGGACTGTTGTGTTCCTCTCCCCCTTGACATGTGAGCTAAGTTTTCCCTGCTGAATGCCGTGCAATCATTTGTTCTTTTTTTTTTCTATTCCATATTCCAAAACCATGGTAAGAACATCATGGACCCAGACCTTTTTGTCAGCCTTGCAGTCTCCCTAAAGCATCATAGAAAAAAATATCCTCAAGGTAGCTTCCCCATGGCATCAGAGCTCTCCTAGCCTGTTCAATGGCTTATTGTGTATCACCTCATTCACAAACAAACTGCCTCTTGATCACAATTTATGGCTGATGGTCCAGCCCCTTTGCAGGACAGTGTTGCTGAGGAGCTCCAGTGCTTCCAAACTGATGACATCACTGTTCATTGATGCCCTACCTTTGTTGTCCAACCTCATGATTGGCAGGAAGAAATCAGACAATGTTGATCCATGTTGACCTCAGTAAGTGTTGAGAACAAGACTGTGGTGCCAGACAATTACCATCTTTCAACAAAGGAGGAGCTCAGTACTCGCTGCCATGGCTCTTCTCTAAAACAGACTTGCAGCAGGGATACCGACAGATCCCATGTCATCCTGAATGCTGAAACCTGACAACATTCATCACCAATACTGGGCTATCCAACTATACAAGGATATTTTTGGACTGAGCTCATTGGTGGGGTCTATTGTCATTACACTGTGGTACGTGAGTCTTACACTGCCACAATCCAACAGGTTTTTACCACTCTCACTTGTCACCATGACACCTTGAACACAGTGTTTTTTCTCTGCACCAGCCATCAACTTTGTTGGGTACCATTTGTCTTCTGATGGTTTTACCCCTCTTACATGTAGCATGTAGATGCCATTGCCATTTTGGCTCCCAAGACAACCTCACAAATGCCATTGTTTTTTGGAATGACTGCCTTTTACATCCGCTTCTTGCTCCAATACATCTATGTCACAGGTCCACTGAGGATGCTGCTCAAACAGGGGATCCCTTGAACTCTGGACCCCCAGCTTCTGCGGAAGTTTTGAGAAGCTAAAATTTGTCCTCAGCACATCTCCAGTCTTCACACACTTGGGTATCTTTCTGGCCCTGGGTATCTTTTTGTCATGACAGCGTGGAGCCCCACACTACAAAAATACTCAGCATAGCAGCAAGTGGCACTTGCATGCCTCTGGGCCTCTGAATGGTGGCGCCTCTCCGTGTACAGCAAATACTTAACCCTTACGACCATCCACCAGGCCCTGACAGAGCCCCCCTCACAGGTTTGCCAGGAATGCCTTCTTTAAATCCAAAAAACACATGTATACTGGTTGGACAAACTCCCATGCCCCCTCGAGGACCCTGCTGAGGGTATAGAGCTGGTCCACTGTTCCATGACCAGGATGAAAACCGCACGACTCCTCCTGAATCCACAATTAAACAACCCGGCGGACCCTCCTGTCCAGCACCGCTGAATAGACCTTACCAGGGAGGCTGAGGAGCATGATCTCCCTGTAGTTGGAGCACACCCTCTGATCCCTCTTTTTAAAAAGGGGGATCACCAACCTGGTCTGCCAGTCCAGCAGCAATGTCCCCTACGTCTACGCAATGCTGCAGAGGCCTGTCAGCCAGGTGAGCCCTACAGCATCCAGAGCCTTGAGGAACCCAGGGCGGACCTCATCCAACCCTGGGGCCCCGCTACTGAAGAGCTGTTTGACTGCTTCAGCATCTTCAGCCCCTGAAATAGGCGTGTCCTCTCTAGAATCCCCAGGCTCTGCTTCCACATTGGAAGGTGTTTCGACAGGATTGAGGAGGTCTGAGAAGTATTCCTGCCACTGATCTAAAACGTCTCGAGTTGAGGTCAGCAGCACCCCGCTCCCGCTGTGCACAGTGTTGACGGAGCACTGCTTTCCCCTCCTGAGCCCTTGGATGGTGGATCAGAATCCCCGCAAAGCCCACCAGAAGTCCTTCTCCATGGTCTCTCCGAACTCCTCCCCCGCTCAAGATTTTGCCTTGGCGACCACCGAGACCACATGCCCCTTGGCCTGCCGGTACCTTTCAACTGCCTCTGGAGCCCCACAGGCCAGAAAGGCCTAATAGGACTCTTTCTTCAGTTTGACTGCATCCCTCACCACTGGGGTTAATCAGCAGGACCACCTTATGGCCACAGCTGCAGTCTGCCACTTCAACAATGGAAGTATGGAACATGGCCCATTCGGACTCAATGCCCCCCGCTTCCATTGGGATGTGGTTGTAGCTCTGCCGAAGGTGGGAGTTGAAACTCCTTCTGACAGGGGACTTTGCCAGATGTTCCCAGGAGACCCTCATGTTATGTTTGGGTCTGCCCAACATCCTCCCCCACCATCTGAACCAACTCACCACCAGGTGGTGATCAATTGACAGTTCCACCCCTCTCTTCACTTTAGTGTCCTGGACGTGCCGCCGCAAGTTGTTGCCTTTATACCTGAACATGGGTGTTTGTTATTGACAATTAATAAAGAGCACAGAAGTCGATTAACAAAACACAGCTCAGATTCAGATCAGGGGGACTGTTCCTCCAAATCAAACCCTAACATTGAAACTAATTTAAGTTATTATGTTGTGTTTTCTTCAGGGAGAAGTTACCTTGATGCATTTGAAGAAATCTGCCAACAGTTGTGATATATCCCAAAAAATAGTCCTTAAAATCTGTGATTATTACTCATAAATATGAAAAAATAAGCATTCCATAATGCGGAGTGTAAATGACTCACTACTGTTTTTGTATTTCAGATCTCCACCTGAGAATTTTGTGAACAATTGCCCTGAAAAACATTTATTCTTATTTGATGGACTCTGAGGCTCGAAGATGACCAGCAGCTCACTTTGTGTTTAAAAGTTCAATAGCATACATCTGTGTGTAATGTTGATGTGTGCGTAGCTATGAGTGTGTCATTTGAGAAGCAAAGGTCAGGATTACGGGAACCCACCCAAGCAAGACTTATACCATTGTTCTTATGTTTGTTTTTCAAAATATAGCACACAAAGTGATGTACACATTAACATAAAAACCCCATTCAACCAAATTGCTGCATAACAACATTGACACATGATAGCATTGACACAACAAGTCCCACACAATTTAAGGGCCCCAATACAGCAGTTCCATACCAAAAACTACTCATGTTCTTTGAGAACTGAAGAAGCCTCTCAGATAAGACATGAAACATCTTTGAGGAAATAAAGCAAAAGTCCAGTTGACACTATGAGATTTAAAAAAGATTGGCCATGATCTGGCTAACTGATAACCTACAAATATACAGCAGAGGTAAGAAAAGAGATGGTCCCAAAGGATTGTTGCTCTGAAGCAAGAAACATAAAGAAGAGACTGTCACATTTCAGATTTTTCCAAATAGAGTAAATAGAGTAAATTGTTGGTTCCATCGCTGTGTCTGTTACTGATAGCTAAGGTTGGGATCAACTTTTACAATCAGAATATCAATGGTCAGCTTTTAATGTCAATAATGCTTCAGACTGTAATGTGATCGATTTAAGTCTGTGTTGCTCTTTCAGAACGCTCTCTGAGGGCTGAAATGTCTACATCAGCTTCTGGAAAGCACAATATGTTTGACGGATTTCTTTCATTCTAAGTTAGGTGATATAAACTTGCTTGAAATGTTTTCATTTCATCTTTACTTTTTCTTGAACTACATCAGTTTTCCACCAACAAGTCCCGCACAGGTAATATCAAAATCCAGTGTTGTTAGAGAGGCAAAGTAATTCAGTAATTTCTCCAAAGGATACGCAAGAATTATCTTAAGAACTACCCTCATGCCCAGACTTTCTGTGTTTTGTACGACAAGACATGTTTGCCCAGCGACATGTAGTATTTTTGTCCCAATCCTCGTAAAGAAGAAAGATCTTCTCCTAGAAGAACCTCACTCTGTAAAATGATTATGTGAAGTGTCTGCAGCTCAAAGGCTGTCTTGAAATTCAATGATGAAAGAGCAAAAAAAAAAAAAAACACAAACTCTGTGATCATTGATTATTTAATAAGGCTTGAGTACATTCAGAGTCCATTTCTTATTTAAATTCCAGACTACCAGCTGCTTACAATGCTGTAATCCATTTCAAAACATCTTGAAAGGGCAGAATTGAGTATCCAATTGTCCAATGCTTTCAAAGTTGTTCAGCAACTAAATTGTCTTACCCACCGAAGGTGTAAGCTGCTTGGAAATCTGCGCAGCAGGTCCTGATTATGTTCAAAAGTCTATGGTTTAGAATGAGCAAAATTGTGAAATCACATTTCCAAAAAATGTAGGGTGTGTTGCAGACCAGCTGTTCTCCTCAGATTGAGTGTGAAGTCTCATTTGCCGCAGCTTTATTAAAACACACTAAGCCACCTCAAGGAAAACAACTTTGTTTTTACTACAGGCCAAGCTGCTCTTGTATGTACACAAACACAAATTTGTGCCTTATTAAAGGCAGAATACAGCCTTAGAGCCCAGAGCGACACAACGCTTTTCCTTTTGTGTGTGCATTATAAATATTTCATCCATTGCTGGAATTTGTCTATAGGCACTGATGGTCTAGACTTGAGTGAAAGTGTTTGTGTTTGTTGATCTATACATATGCTTTTACCCAAAGCCAAGTTTGCAATGCCTTGTAAATTAATGTGGGGAAAATGTTTCCACAAACCCTGTCTTTGCTCCTGGGGTGCAATGTTTCCCTGTAGTCAGCTTGCATATCGGTTGCTGATATGTTTGCAAGAATTCTCGGGAAGAGCTTTCAGGTAAAAGTTGACCCGGTGAGTAAATTCACAATTAATACCCATCTTTACACCTGGATCCCCTTTAAGTAATTGAATTGAGTTGCATAGACAAATCATGCAGTAGCCAGAAAGCGTGTGCTAGATGGAACCGGAGTGGTGCAACCTCTCAAAATATTTTTTTTCATTTCTTATGGGATAACTGCTGTCGTCAAAACGCCGCGATTTGACAAAACATGGGTCGAGGACCCTCTGTCCAGATCAGGTGGACTGCACGGAGAAAAGAGTAGCAGGGGGGAGTCTGGAAGTTGAGGGACGATGGCGACATAGCACAGGGAATACATCCAAGACTAACACAGAGTATGTGCGGACAACAATCTGGCACCAATCATTAGGAAGTAGGAAGCTTAAATATACCAATACTGTTGATGAGAGATAGAAAACAGGTGTTCAGCGGCAAACCTATGTGAACTACACAATCTCTCTTTGATATGTATGACTATTCATTATGTAATATTTGGTATTTATGAAGTACCTTTTGTTATTTGAATCACAAAAAGCTGAAGCTGAAATGGATTAATAACATTTCAATACATTTCAATGGGGAAATGCAATATAATAAACAAGTAAATTGAGTTACAAGCTCGTCACAGAACAAACAAAACTCATAAGTCAAGTTATTACTGAAATGGCATGAAGTGACAGACTTGAAAATGGCAATTGACAATTTGGACCTTCCAAGTATCTGGGAAAATCAAGATATTTTCTCAAGATGTCTCAAATTTTAAACCCAGTGAGGGTTTTCCTGAATTATGGACCACCATCATTGGTTGATCTATTGGTGTATTTTGTGTTTGTTTTCAAGTTCTCAGGGGTTTAAGTCAATACTCTCCCAATTCTCCAACTTCCCCCCTCAGTCCAAAAGCAAGCAGTAGATTGTTGGCAACTTTAGGTTGTCTGTAGGTGTGAATGAGCAGGTAGATAAATAATAATAACTGAATATATCTGAAAACTCAGCACATCCTTGATGTGTCTTGCTTTACCTGTCTAAGACTGTTTGCCAACATTGTCAGTTTTAATTAATATCATCTCTGCCTAAAGAATTGTATTATTCTGAATCTCTAATGGTAGTTAATCCATGTCTAAAATTATGCTTATAGTTTCTGTCTCAAAGAGTATAGACCCATCAGAACTAATATCCTCCAATGTTGTGCTACTCCCATATCTCACCATGGTTATCGTAGAGAGCTATGCCCACTTCAGCTGTCTTGGTGGGGTCAAGTTTCTAGGTCATTGGTTTCCGTCATATAGAGTCCAGTGATCTCTGTGTTTAATTATGTTCCCTCAAATATTCGATATCACAATTTATCATTTGCTGCTATCAAAAGCTGGGTTCCCAAAATGCTGCCGTGCCAAGACGTCAGACTGTACAAACATGAATTTTAAAACCAATTAGAAAAAAGGTCACGTAAAAACAGTGGGGAATTAATTAAAAACAGATGTTTTCGTACTTGCTTTATGGCTAATGAAATGATGAAAAAGTGCTGATGACTTTTTGTATTTTAATGTTTTTGATGCAGCTGATCATTTTATGTTCAAGGAAATCAACATCTTATCCATCAGAGCAATATATCTAGACCTCAGCTACTGAATGGAAAATAGTTCATATGACAAATAGTATGCTCAGGATAGTTGAATGAATGACAGCACACCAAAAGAGCTGTTTACTTTGGAAAATGACTTTTTTTTTGTTTGTTTCCCTGTCATCTGTACCCCTGCAGTGAATCAACCTTCTCCATCTAATTGTCTAACCATACCTTTGAAAATGTTACCACATCCCTGAATGGACAGGAGGAAGGTCTGAAGACAAACCTTCAGTTTGTGAAGCCCCCTCAAAAATCCTGGAAGTAGCAAGGGGGCAGCAGGGCTTCAGGGGTTAGAGTGGTCGCCCTTGGAAACAAACGTTCCTGGGTTATTTTCTGCACTCCTCCCAGACTATTGAAGTGCTGTTGAGCAAGACACTGAACGTATAAATAGTCCCCTGGTGCTGTTCAGTATCTGCCTTCGTCTCATGGTTCCTTCATCATGGGTTGAATGCAGTAGTTGAATTTCACTGATGCTGAGCTCTATGTATAACTGAATATGACAATAAATGTCTTTCTTTGCTCAATTACTGCATAAACAGCTTATTCTTGCTTATGGAAGAATCACGACACACAGATTTTGAGAGGTTTATTGTAGATATTCATATTTAATGCAGCCTCAGGGCAGCACAGGCCAGTGTCCCCTGCAGCCAGAGTCGGGGGGGGCACAGGCCAGTCCCGGTCCCAAGTCCGGATAAATGCAGAGGGTTGCGTCAGGAAGGGCATCCGGCGTAAAACTTTTACCAAAAGCAAATATGTGAATCAAACCGAAAAATTTCATACCAGATCGGCCGAGGCCCGGGTTAACAACAACCGCCATTGGTGACGATAACTTACAGGGTACCAATGGAAAATTGGGCAACTGTGGGGCGAAGAAAGAGAGAAGGAAGGCGTGTTCTGAAGCGGAGAGAGAAGAGGAAAGGCAAGAGTCTGGGACTGAGAGTAGGGACTTTGAATATTGGGACGATGAGAGGAGAAGGTAGAGAGTTGGTTGGGTTCTCCATATTTATGTGATCAATGTTGAAACAGGAGGTATAGTCTGAATTGAAACAAAAACAACCAGAATAAACTTCACAATGATGATTCCCTGAGATAAAATTAAAAAAAAAAATCTCATCTGTTGAGGGA
>CAAKHD010014004.1:14211-34795 GCA_901007705.1 Fistularia tabacaria
AAATACCATTAAAAAGGCGACAAGAAACAAGAAGTATAATAAATTCCTAAAAACACAAGGGGGGTACCGGCATAAATTTCCCCCCCCCTCCCCTCCGCCCCCCCCCCCCCATGGAGAGCGAGCAGGTACGGAAAAGCCAGAAGTATTTGGTATTAACATTTGTACTAATATTAAGGAGGCATTGCTTTACATTTGTATAAGTCTGAGCTATTCGATTTTAAGAGATAATAGTAATAACTAGTTTTAGTATAATTATAAAAGTAATTATTTTACCGTTTTTCTGATGCCCCCTAGAAGCCATGACGTCCTCAGCATTTGCCTTTACTGGCCTTTGTGCAAACCAGCTCTGATATCTCACCAAACATTTAAAAGGGGTTAGTTCTCTAGCGTGAAGCTTAACCTTTCTGCAACACCGAAAACAAAACATAGTTGAATAACACAACTGTTATACGAGGGTAAGTAAGACCCATGACTTAACCCTGTGGAGTACCACTATAATAGCAGGAAACCTGAGTGGGCATTTTCTGCTTTAATACATTGCCATCTCAGACATAAAGTGAAAATTTTAATCATGGTTAGCATTATGCATGATTTATACTTTGCTTATGTCTTTTTTATGGAAGGGATAATTTTTATTGTTTAAATTAAGCTGTAGCTGAAATCACAGTGTCTTCCATCTTAGTACATCTCTACAATATCAGTCTTTTTGCTTTGAAATGTGGAGAAAGATGAACACTCTTTAGTCAGATGGTGATTCTAACTTGGCCACATGGAAGTAGGACATGAGCTCTAATAGAGCTGATGGTGAAAATTCCTCTGCAGCTTTTAATCATTCCTGATGTTGGCCTACTGCACTGTCCACTGGGATCCCATTAACAATGACTTGTACACAAAGTGCACGCAAACAAATGAGAACACACTCAAACACATATGCAAAAGCCGGGTCCATGCTGCAGTTTTAGGTACAGAAAGAAACACATTCACAGCCAATTAAAAATGATGAACACATGGACATAACACATGGGCACACACAGGGAAGGAATACAGGCAGAGAATGTTTGTTTTCGGAAAACACACAGGAGCACATAATTAGCAACAAACAGCATGAATTAATTCATTCAACCATAGAGCTTCACAATCACACTAATGCTGCGTAAGTGGAAATATTAACAAATTCATATACATTTATATTTTGAGTATATTAATTGTAATTTGTTTTACATTTTCTTGTTCCTGATTTTTTTTTTCCAGTTTGCTTCCATTGAATAAAGGATTTCAGAAAAATTACAGAAAATTTGCAAGAAATTGTGTAAGACTTGAAACAAATTACGTACATAGGATGTACAAATTGCAAGGATTCTTCTCCTTCTATTCTCGTAATAAAGTGACTGTGGAAAAATGTATACATGAAAACATCATTAAACTCCTCACCAGAAATTCTCTTCCCTTCGCAGATGAAGAATGAGTCTTCATCTTTTCCTTTCGGTATTTCCCTTCAGGGGTCCCCAGAGCGAATCCACCTTCTCCATCTAACCCTATTCTCTGTAGCCTCCTCTCTCAAGACAACTACCTTCATATTCTCTCTTACTACGTCGATAAACATTGTCTTCGGTCTTCCTCTAGACCTCCTGCCTGGCAGCTCCCATTCCAGCATCCGTCTACCAATATAGTCCCTATCCCTCCTCTGTACATGACCCAACCATCTCATTCTTGCTTCTATGACCTTCTCTCCAAAACATCTAACATGTTCTGTCCCCCTGATGGACTCATTCCTGATCCTATCCATCCTCGTCGCTCCCAAAGAGAACCTCAACATTTTCTTCTCTGCTACCTCTGCCTCCTGTCTTTTGTTCAGTGCCACTGTCTCCAAACCATACAGCATCGCTAGTCTCATCACTGTCTAGTACAGCTTTCCTTTCATTCTATGTGAAATTCTTCTATCACATAGAACCCTTGAAACTTTTCTCCACCCATTCCAACCTGCTTGAACCCGTTTCTTAACCTCTTTTCCACAATCTCCGTTGCTCTGGACCGTTGACCCGAAGTAACTGAAATCCTCCAACTTCTTGATCTCCACTCCCTATCTTTATCTCACACTGCATCTCCCTGTATTCCTGTCTGTTCTCTTTAGTCCCCTTAGTGTCCCACCTCTTCTTTGCTCACCACTTTCTCTGGATACACTCCTGCACTTCCTCAGTCCACCACCCATCAACTTTTCTTCCAGACGACACACCAAGTCCTCTCCTACCTGTCTCCCTGATCACATTAGCTGTCGTTGTCCAGTCATCTGGAAGCTCTCCCTGACCACCAAGAGCCTTAGTCATCTCCTCCCTGAAAACCATACAACACTCCTCCTCTTTCAGCTTCTACCACTTTTTCCTCTGCTCTGCCTTTAGCCTCTTGATCTTCCTTGTCATCAGAGTCATCCTACAGACCACCATCCTGTGCTGTCTGGCTACACTCTCCCCTACCGCTACTTTGCAATCACTGATCTCTTTCAGATTACCTCACCTATACAAGATGTAGTCTACCTGCGTGCTCCTACCTCCACTCTTATAAGTTACCCTATGTTCCATTTTTTTCTGGAAAAAAAGTATTTACTACAGCCATTTCCATCCTTTTTGCAAAGTCTACCACTATCTGTCTCTCTGTGTTCCTATCCTGATTACTAAACCTGCCCATTACTTCTTCATCACCTCTATTGCCTGCACCAACATATCCATTGAAGTCAGCCCCAATTACCACTCTCTCATTTCTGGGGATATTCTGTATCAATTCATCTAACTCATTCCAGAACTTCTCCTTCTCCTCTAACTCACATCCCACCTGTGGGGCATAGCCACTAACAACATTGAGCATCACACCTTTAATTTCTAATTTCAGGCTCATAAGTCTATCTGACATTTTTTTCCCCTCCTGAACATTCCTAACAAACTCCTCCTTCAAGATAATTCCTATTCCATTTCTCTTCCTGTCAGTACCATGATAGAACAACTTAAAACCTGCTCCAAGGCTTCAAGCCTTACTATCTTTCCATCTGGTCTCCTGGACACACTGTACATCCACCTTCCTTCTCTGCATCATGTCAACCAACTCTCTACCTTCTCCTGTCATTGTCCCAATATTCAAAGTCCCTACTCTCAGTCCCAGACTCTTGCCTTACCTCTTCTCTCTCTGCTTCCGAACACGCCTTCCTTCTCTCTTTCTTTGACCCACAGTAGCCCAATTTCCATTGGTACCCTGTAGGTTATCGCCACCAATGGCGGTTGTTGTAAACCCGGGCCTCAACCGATACAGTATAAAAGTTTTCGATTCGATTCGCATATTTGGTTTTGGAAAAGTTTTTCACCGGATGTCCTTCCTGACACAACCCTCTGCATTTATTCGGGCTTGGGACCGGCTCAGGGAGACACTTGCCTGTGCCCCCCCAAGTCTAGCTCCAGGAGACACTGGCCTGTGCTGCCCTGAGGCTGCATTGCAGATGAAGAATGAGTAAACCATCCAAATTTCTCATTAATGGAAAGCAAACTGTGCCGAAGCAAAGGAAGTGACCTTGAAGTGTGAAACAACAACATTTCACTTGAGGGAGGGAATAAGTGAGAAACATTCAATCTGTGAACAAAAAAAAGGGATTGAAACGGAGGCATGTGATAAAAAAGCAGGTGAAGAAAGAGAAGGTTTTTTTTTACTCGCCCAAGAGGTTTTTTTAATTTTACAAGAGCCCACCTTTTCACTTTGTATCATAAATGAATCTGCTACAGTTTGGTTTCAGAGAACTTATACAAACCACTGGTGCAGCTAAAGTAATTTTATACCGATGAAATCGTACTTGAGCTGCCACCTTAGTGAGGTGGAGGGGTGTGCACGTCCCAGTGATTCTGGGAGCATTGTTGTTGGGGGCTTTATGCCCCTAGAAGGGTCACCCAAGGCATATAGGTCCCAGATGAGGGACCAGACAAAGCGCAGGTCAGAAGGCACCACCCCTCCCTCCGAGGAACAACATCATTGATCAAAATTTTCCCCTGTCCACACATGGGTCACCGGGGAATGCCCCAGAAGACGGGACCAGAGGCGGGATTTGATGGCTAGCGCCTAGCAGCCGGGCCTGCACCTATGGGGCTCAGCCAGGCACAGCCCGAAGGGATGACATGGGTCCCTCTTCGCCTTGGCTTACCACCCACAGTAAGGGCCAATGGGGTCGGGTGCAGTTTGAGCCGAGTGTCACGTGAGGGTCTGCTGGGAACATCTGGCAGAGTTCCCTGTCAGAGGGAGTTTCTACTCCCACCTCCAGCAGAGGTACAACCACGTCCCCGGGAAGCAAGGGACATTGAGTCCGAATGGGCCATGTTCCATAGTGCCATTGTCGAAGTAGCAGACTGGAGCTGCGGCCATAAGGCAGTCAGCACCTGTCGGAGCGGCAACCCTCAAACCCGCTGGTTGACCCTGGTGGTGAGGGATCCCGTCAAACTGAAGAGAGAATCCTATCAGGCCTTTCTGGCCTGTGGGGCTCCAGACGCAGTTGAAAGGAACTGGCATGCTGCATCGGTGGTTGCCAAAGCAAAAAAAAGAGGGATCAGAGGGTTTGCTCCAAATAAAGGGAGATCACACTCCTCAGCCACCCTGGTGAGGTCTATTCTGCGGTGCTGGAGAGGAGGGTCCACCAGATCAGGAGCAATGTGATTTCCGTCCTGGTCGTGGAACAGTGGACCAACTCTGTACCCACAGCAAGGTCCTCCCCATGGGAGTTTGCCCAACCAGTCTATGTGGATCTGAAGAAGGCATTCAACCGTGTCCCTTGGGCAATCCTGTGGTGGGTGCTCTGGGAATACAGGGTACCAAACCCTGTTACACAGGCTGTTCTGTCCCCATATTACATGTCAGATCTTGGTCCGCATTGCCGTTTGTAAGTCGGACCCGTTTCCGGTGAGAGTGTGACTCCGCCAGGGCTGCCTTTAGTCACCAATTCTGCTCATAACTTTTATGGACAGAATTTCTTGGAGCAGCCGGAGTGTTGAGGGGATTTGGTTTGGTGGCCACAGGATTGAGTCTCTGCTTTTTGCAGATGATGTGGTTCTGTTGGCTTCATTAGGCCATGATCTCCAACTCTCACTGCAGCGGTTCGCAGCAAAATGTGAAGCAGCCCAGATGAGGATCAGCACCTCCAAATCCGAGACCATGGTGCACAACCAGAAATGGGTAGAGTGCCCAAAGTGGAGGAGATCAAGCATCTTGGGTGTCTTGTTCATGAGTGAGGGAAGGATAGAGCGGGAGATGAAAAGTGGATCGGTGCAGCGTCTGCAGTGACGTGGACTTTGTAGCAGTCTGTTGTGGTGAAGAGAGAGCTGAGCCAGAAGTCAAAGCTCTCAATTTGCTGGTCGATCTACAGTACGATCCTACCCTCACCTATGGTCATGAGCAGTGGGTAGTGACTGAAAGAACGAGATCACGGATACAAGCGGCCAAAATGAGTTTTCTCCACAGGGTGGCTGGACTCTTCCTTAGAGATGAGGTGAGAAGTTTGGCCATCTTGAAGGAGCTCAGAGTAGAGTCGCTGCTCCTCTGTATAGAGAGGAGCCAGATGAGGTGGCTCAGGCATCTGGTCAGGATGCCTCCTGGATGCCTCCCAGGGGAGGTATTCCGGGCATGTCCGACATGGAGGAAGCCACGGGGAAGACCCAGGACACGATGGAGAGACTATTTCTCTAGGCTGGCCTGGAAGCACCTTGGGGTTCCCCCAAGAAGAGCTGGAGCATATGGCTGGGGAGAGGGAAGTCTGGGCCTCTCTGTTCCGGCTGCTGCCCCCGCGACCGGACCTCAGATAAGCGGTAGAATATTGATGGATGGATGGATGGATGGATGGATGGATGGATGGATGGACAATGAAATCAGAATAAACAACATTTTTTTTTTTTTCAAATAGAGGTTTCTTTAATATCTAAACAATGTATCATTATCGAAAATTGATTTTTGGGGGGACTATCTTGATGTGTTTTTAGTTAACGCTTAAACATGTCATATTTGCTGGGCCTCAATCTTTATCTGTTAAAGTAAATATTATCTAACTCACATTTGAATTTTTTTACACAATTCAAGACACACAAATAACTCCATAGATTGTCCACTACTAAATTTTTGTTGTTCTTTTTTTTCCAACAAAATCTTTATCAGGCTTACATGATGCTTTCATTCATTCGTTATCTGTATCACTTATTCTAAACACAAAGTCACAATGGGGCAGTTGCCAGTTCCAGCTGACATCATGAAGTTGAACATGAAGTTGGGTATCTTATATTTGATGTATCTTTTTTCCCCACAGAGAGGAAGCAGCACATTCTCTTTCAGAGTTTCATTTACTTTGGGACACTGCATATTAATTAAATTTCTGAAAACATGCCAGATTGGATCGTGTGTTATATTTGTTTTGCTTAGGACCCAGGAAATGAGACAACGGATGAATTTGTTCATTTAATTAATAACATGCAATTAATAACATGGTTGATCGGCTTCAGTTTTCATAATTTTATTGACCTGTTACAGGATATTTATTTTGGAGATGATGCAAGACTGGCTTTACATGACATTAAATGTGTTAACATTCATTTGTCTTTTTTTCTTCTCCTTCTGATTATAATATTCCTTTTTATATCGTCCCACTTTTTTATGATCAGGATCAATTGTGATCTGATGTTTACACAATGTATTGCATAGGAAAACCACTGCTTAAACTCATTCATGCACCTGTTTGCCTTTTTTCCTTTGTCCTCTACAATTTCATTCATAATCATTTAAATCAATGTTGTAAAGCTGTTTCCATCGGTCATGTGACCTTCCAATTTTTTATGGATTGTAAAGTTTGGAAACTTAAGTATTGTCTGTTAAGAATCCAGGTCAAATTAATTTATCAGCCTAAATTAACTCAAAAATTGAATTTAAAAAAGGCACCCCATTATCTCAGAAAACGATGTGAATGGTCTTTAAACCCGAGATATTTTGCAAATTATACAGAACCAGACACATAAATATACATACATATTTACACAGATACATATACATAAATATATGTATTTATATACATTTCTATATATACATATGTGTCTACAAAAAGTGTATATTGGCAGTTGTTTTTTCTTGTGTCTGCGTGGGTTTCCTCCAGTTTCTTCAATTTCCACTGTCCAATATAACCAAATTTTCAGAAATGATATTCCAGAAGCATGCAGTTGAATACCCTGTTAGGGTCAGCCATGTCAATGGGGAATTAATTCATCATATATATATGCTGTGCTGTGAGACCAAAACGCTAAGCATTGCGCCACTGTGCGCCACTACGCTGCCCCTGCCATTGTGTATACAGTATCACATAATATATAATTTTTTTTTTTATGTTTGCTTGTTTGTTTTTTATTCTATTTATTTTTTTTAAAACAATCCATATCTGAGGGCCCTCAATTTACATTATCCACATGGTATTTCAACTTTGTGGCAATCCCATCAATAATTTTAAAAATAAATTTCCAACTTGTGGCAACTTAATATTCAAACATCTGGGGCGGAAGTGTTAATGAGCACCTAAAAAGAATAGTCCGTGGCACTTTGTTTGTATTGGAGCGGTGGCATTGTTTGGTTCCTGGCTTACGCTCTTTGGGTACCGTCTTCTTTGTTTACGTTCGCTCTCTCACTTTTTTTTTTTTTGGTACTTTTCACCCTTCGATATGGCTCCCAAACATAAGGCAGACTATAATTGTGTTCACTTTTTCATTTTCCGAAGGCCTAATTCTGTTTCACGATATATTTGTACAGCTATAGGTTTTTATATGTATCAGTAAGTGACTTAGACTGTGGTAGTACTGACCTGTGTCAAAAATCATCTTTCATTGGTCCATAGGAATGGACATCCGACTCATGGCACTCTGTATTTCAACCATTTTTATCATCATTTCTATGTCCAGCATACAAACATATCTTGGAAAACAAATATCCTGTGATCAACTCTGATAAGACTTCTTACAAAACATTAGTCTATTCCGATTGGACAATAAATATGATAAGATCAATCATTGTATTTCATGAACGCATCTTTTCTCTTATAAATATATTACTGACCTGAAGTAATGTAATTCGAATAAAAAGTGCTTGCAATGTTATTTGACCTGCAAGCTCGCAAAGTATTTTCACGGTGGGGTGAGAGAGGAAATATTGGCCGGTATACATTTTAGTATTACTGTGTCTTTTAATTGATTGATGGCTTACTTATATATAAAGTGTTGTCATTGAGTTTTCTAGTTTAGCTAAAAGCAGTCCCTGCTACATCGCATGAGGAATAATGTGCATATCAGCTGACCCTGTGATAAGGACAGTGGTGGTCGGCAGTTTGATCAATGCCCCCACCATCATTCATCTTCGGTACCAGAGCACTAGATGCATGACATTACTTAAGCAATTTCTCTTAGATGTTGAGCTGGTCATGTTTGAAAAGGTCTCCATCAAAAGTGTATCTGCAAATCCCCGTTGAAACCCTTAAAACAGGGATTCATTACAATGTGTCTTTTTACTGCCCATGAACTTGCCTGCTAGTGTATTGATGTATTTATAAATTCTTTGATTCTACACAACATCAACACAAGTCTGTAAGGATCAATTCATTTACTGAGCAGTTCAGTTATATCCAATGATATGGGGGGGGGGGTAAACTAAAAAAAGAAAAATAAGTTAAAGAAAGCCATTGTTTGGAGTAAAAAGGTTCCCAGAGATGCACTGAATTGAGCTACATCATCAGAGAATCCTCCAAACATTATCTTTTTCCATAAGCAAACCTTTGGAAGATGAGGTTTGCCAGAGGGTGTACAAAGTTAAAAGCTAGCAAGAGAGCTTGCTAAGCCAATACAGCATAACACGTCTTGCGTTATCTACCTGATATTTCACCCAGCTATGCCCTGATCGCTTGCCATATGTTGACTTTCACTTAATGGGCTAAATTTTGGAAGCTGCACACAAAAAAATTGTGTGCAGTTTGAATCTGACTGGCCTGACACAGGTCATTTTTTCACTCTCGGCACCATTTCTCTGCACTGTTTGGGCATGTAAGTCTAGAAACGTTTTCATGATGGAGATTCCTGGTTTACTGCCTATTTTGGTTTACCATTTAGACTAAAACTGCGCACCCTGAGCCCAGTGTTCGTCATGCAATAAGTTTGCTTTCTAGAAACAGGGCGAAAAGAAAAAGACACACAAGACAGACATTTTTCAAGTAAATAAACATTCACTCCCCCTTGTAACATATTTTAATTCATTTCTGAAAGATGGATTTATTTAAATCTAGATACATTATTACCAAAAATTAAACCAGTAATGAATAAAATCCTGGTGCATGAGGGGAGCTGAAGACAGGGCTGATTGATCAGACTGAAAAATTTCACATAATTTGACCAATTAACAGTAGGAGCGAAGACGCTTTCAGTAAAGCTGTGCTTTTTGTCCTAATGCACGAAACTGAGACTACTTTATTTCTAATTCTATTTCTTCTAAATGTGATTGAATTTTTCTTCAAAATCATGTTTTTTTGTTTGTTTCTTAGCTTTCAGCCACCAGGTGCAGCACAGGGCTGCCTTCCTGTCTCCAGTCATCAATTTCCTCCCTTATTGCACTTTGGGTTAGAGGACCATTGATCTCAGTGTCACACACTTACCTGCATCTTTCCACAGGTAACTGTGCCTCAACATACCACTGCCTCGAGATAGCTGTATTACTGAAGAAGTGGTTCCAGTGAATTTTGGAGGAGTTCTGCTCAGAGGCTGTGTGAAAAGGAAAATAGCAACATTCCATTTTTTGTCTTTTCAAATAGAAATACAGCCTAATGTGACCGTGTTAACAGCCAACCAAGTTACTGACACTCAAATCGTTACCATGGCAACTAAGATCCAAAGACACAGAATGGACAACAAAATGATAAGATTTGCAGGGGCAGAAATATGTATCTAACTCGTCAAAGTGAAATTTAATCTATAAATAAAAGGAAAGCTTTACATTAACCATGATCAGATGGATAGGATCAGAAATGAGTATATTGAATATATTGGTCGACGGATGCTGGAATTGGCGATGCCAGGCAGGAGGTCGAGAGGAAGACCGAAGAGAAGATTTATGGACGTAGTGAGAGAGGATATGCAGGTCGT
Organism: Fistularia tabacaria; assembly: GCA_901007705.1. Lineage (NCBI taxonomy): Eukaryota > Metazoa > Chordata > Actinopteri > Syngnathiformes > Fistulariidae > Fistularia > Fistularia tabacaria. Next base: position 24,381 of record CAAKHD010014004.1, read on the forward strand.
TGGTGTGAGAGAGGAGGATACAGAGAATAGGGTTAGATGGAGAAGGTGTATTCGCTGTGGCGACCCCTGAAGGGAAAAGCCAAAAGGAAAAGGAGAAGAACCATGATTAGAGAATCAAAGTCAAAACACTTGTACAAAGTTTTTGTTCAGAAGAGTCTTTTTTCTGAGGAGGTTCTTGTTCAAACCTTGCATTCCGTGTGTTTGTGTGTGTGTATGAGTGTGTGTTTGCGTGTGTGGTAAGCACATCTTAGCCTGTGTGTGCCTCTTATGTATGCCAGCTCCTTTGTCAGCTAAAAACAAAAATCCATTAGTTTGCAAGGAGGCATGCTTCCATAGATCTTTGAAGCTTTGTGTGCGAGACACACACGGAGGAATGTAATTCCTTACAGCGCTGAGCACCATCTATTTCTGCTCATGTTTGTCTAATTGAAATGTTGCTCCGAAAACAATAAAAGCGAGAAGGAGGGGAAGATCCAATTAAAGAAAGTTGATGAAGATGGGTTTTTCCGGGGCTGAAATGGTTCTTGGCTCTTCAGGTTAAATTTCTTTGGCATTAAACCAACTTTCTGACAAAGAAAAAATAGTCATATATAAGGGAAAAAAATGCACCGCTGGAACCAACTACATTTAACATATTCATTTAGCAGGAGTCAAACGAAAACCTAATTTCATGCATATTAAGCAAGATTATCGTGCTCCCTGGAGGTAGTGTGAAGAGACGCGGAAAAAGAGACATTGTTTTATTTTGATGCTATGCTGACTTGTGATAAACAGAAATTCAAATTAAATTGAATCACTGAATTTGAACCAAAAATCATGATAGAGGCAAAAACCACTGTACAACTGGACCGCAGACTCAAGAAAAGGAGTAATAAGAAAAACATGATTACATTAAAAGCAATATGACAAATGCCTATCAAACGTTCAGGGTTGCAGGGGTGCTGGAGCCTATCCTTGCTGTCACGGGGAAAGAGGCAAGGTTCAGCTTGGACCGGTTGCCAGTCAATCACATGGCCGCACATGGAGGCATTCACCCTCTCATTCACACATCGAGGCAATTAAGGGTCTCCATTGGATCTACTGCAAGGTTTTGGACTGTGGGAAGAGACTGGGGTACCTGTGGGAAACCTACGTAGACAGAGGGAGAAGAAACTCCACAAAAGGAGACACCAATCTGTTTTTCTTTCTTTTCTTTTTAGTTATTCATAATTGTTTTGTTCTTTCTTCTTTTCCTTTCAGCTTTTCCCTTCAGGATCACCACAGCGAATCAACCTTCTCCATCTAACCCTATTCTCTGTATCCTCCTCTCTCATACCAACTACCTTCAAATCCTCTCTCACTACGTCCAAAAATCTTCTCTTCGGTCTTCCTCTCGACCTCCTGCCTGGCATCTCCAATTCCAGCATCCGTCTACCAATATAGTCCCTATCCCTCCTCTATACATGACCCAACCACATCAGTCTGGCTTCTATGACCTTCTCTCTAAATCATCTGACATATGCTGTCCCTGTGATGGACTCATTCCTGATCCTATCCATCCTCGTCACTCCCAAAGAGAACCTCAACATCTTCATCTCTGCTACCTCCAGCTTTGTCTCCTGTCTTTTGTTCAGTGCCACTGTCTCGAAACCATACAGCATTACTGGTCTCTCCACTGTTTGTAAACCTTTCCTTTCATTCTAGATGATATTATTCTATCACATAGAACCCCTGACACTTTTCTCCACCCATTCCAACCTGCTTGAACCCATTTCTTTATTTCTTTTCCACACTCTATGTTGCTCTGGACTGTTGACCCGAAGTACTTGAAATCCTCCAACTTCTTGATCTCCACTCCCTGCAGCCTCACCATTCCACACGGGTTCCTCTCATTCACACACATGTATTCTGTCTTGCTGCGACTAACCATCATTCCTCTCCTTTCCAGAGCAGTCAAACAGCATACCTCCACCTCTCAAGATTTTCCTCAACCTGTTCCCTGCACTCACTACAGATCACAATGAAATCCTCAAACATCATGGACCATGGAAATTCCTGTCTATCCTCATCTGTCAGCCTGTCCATCACCACTGCAAATATGAAGGGGCTCAGAGCTGATCCCTGATGAAGTCCCACCTCGGCCTTGAACTTCTCTGTTTCACCTACAGCACACTTCACCACTGTCTCACAGCCAGGATACATGTCCTGCACCGGTCTAACATACTTCTCTGCTACTCCAGACTTCCTCATACAATACCAGAGTTCTTCTCTTGGAACCCTGTCGTATGGTTTTTCTAGGTCTACAAAAGCACAATGCAGCTCCCTTTGACCTTCTCTGTACTTCTCTACCAGCAGTCTCAAAGCAAATACTGCATCTGCAGTACTCTTTTTAGGTATGAAGCCATTCTGCTGCTCACAAATGCTGACTTCTGCTCTCAGTCTAGTTTCCAATACTCTTTCCCATAACTTCATTGTATGGCTCATCAGCTTTATCCCTCTATCATTACTGCAATTCTGCACATCCCCTTTATTCTTAAAAATGGGCACCATCACACTTCTCCATTCCTCAGGCATCTTCTCACTCTCTAAGATCCTGTTGAATAATCTAGCCAGAAACTCTACCGCTGCCTCTCCTAGACACTTCCATACCTCCACAGGTATATCATCTGGACCAACTGCCTTTCCATTCTTCATCCTCTTCAATGCCCTCCTCACTTCACTTTTACCAGTGTCTGCTACTTTGTGGTCTACAATAGTCTGCTCTTCTATCCTTCCCCCTCTTTCATTTTCCTCATTAGCCCTTCAAAGTACTCTTTCCATTTTCACATCACTCTTCTACTATCTGTCAATACATTTCCCTGTCGATCCTTAATCACCCGGATTACATCCTTTCCGTCTCTATCTCTCTGTTTTGCCAACCTGTATAAATGATTCTCTCCCTCCTTACTGTCCAACCAAGCATACAAGTAATTGTACACCCTTTGTTTTGCCTTTGCTGACTCTGTCTTAACCTTATGCTGCATTTCCCTGTACTCCTTTCTGTCCTCTTCAGTCCCCTCAGTGCCCCACTATTTTGCTAACCACTTCCTCTGTGTATACTCCTGCAATTCTTCACCTCACCACCAGGTCTCCTTATTTACTTTCCTTCCAGACAAAACACCAAGTACTCTCCGACCTTTCTCCCTGATTACATTAGCTGCAGTTGATCAGAGCATTTCATAACTCCTCCCTGAAAACCATACAGCACTCCTCCCTTTTCAGCTTCCACCACTTTATCCTCTGCTCTGCCTTTGCCCTCTTGATCTTCCTTGTCACCAGAGTAATGCTACAAACCACCATCCTATGCTGTCTGGCAACACTCTCACCTACCACAATATCTAACTCATTCCAGAACCACTCCTTCTCCTCTAACTCACATCCTACCTGTGGAGTATAGCCACTAACAACATTGAGCATCACACCATCAATTTCCAATTTCAGAATCATAAGTCCATCTGACAACCTTTTCACCTCCAGAACATTCCTAACATTTCTTTTTTAAGATAACTCCGACTCCATTTGTCTTCCTGTCAGTACCATGATAATACAACTTAAAACCTGCTCCCAAGCTCCTGGACACACAGTATATCCACCCTCCTTCTCTGCATCATGTCAATCAACTACCTTCCTGTCATCGTTCCAATATTCAAAGTCCCTACTGTCAGCCCCAGACTCTCTCCTTTCCTCTTCTCTCTATGCTTCAGAACATGCCTTCCTCTTCTCCTTCTTTGACTCACAGTAGCCCAATTTCCACTGGTACCCTGTAGGTTTTCGACGCCAGTGGCGGTAGTTGTTAACCCAGGTCTCAACCGATCCAGTATGAGGTTCATACATTCGATTTGCATTTTTGGTGTTGGCAAAAAGTTTTACGCCAAAAGCCCTTCCTTGACGCTGCCCTATCCGGGCTTTGGACCAGCTCAGGGAGACACTGGCCTGTGCACCCCTCAAGGCTGGCTCCAGGAGACACTGACCTGTGCTGCCCTGAGGCTGCATTTTATTCACAATTGTTTTATTACTTTCTATATCTTCTTAACTTTGGAGCTATTTACCACTTTCTGTCTCACAGAAAGAAGGACCCTGTTCTGGCATGGGTTTCCTCCAGGTTCTCCGGTTTCCTCCAACTGTCCGAAAACAATCAGATGATAATTGGAGACCCAAAATTGCTTGAACATGTGAATGAGAGACTGTAGCCCAGGAAATGTCTTGCCTCTGGCTCAATGACAGCTGGGATAGGCTCCAGTAACCCTCGACCCTAAGTGCGGGATCAGCAGTATCGAAAATGAATGAAGGAACAAAGTAATTGATTAATTGAAATTAACAAAAGTAGGTAATGAAAAACATAAGTCACAAGTACAGATAACAAAATGAAAAAGGTGAAAATTGAAAAAAAAGGACATAAGGAAAAGAAGAACATATTTATTTTCTCATTTAAACATGAATAATCAAAACAGTAAAATTGCTGTGGTCGTTCCATTATTCCATTTTTACACAGGGCTGCTGCACTGAAGAAAACACGTGCACAAAAGAAAAAGAATCTTGTTCATGACAATGCAATTAAGCTATTAATGTGAAAATGTACAGGTAGGTGGAAATTCCTGCTGGGCATATTTTCCTGTTGCACCTTCAACAGTGCCCAAAGGTCAGCTGCAGGTTTACTAGCTGCAGGCTCATCAGCCAGGGACCACCATTCGTCAACATTTCACCCCTCTAATCCTGGAACATCTCCTGGTGGCTAGGCAGTGACAGGGACGTCTTGCTGCATCCACCTGCAGCTGATGGGTGTAAACCCCTGCGTCCATGTTAGGGTTAGTTGCTCTTTCCTCTGCATCTGTCCCTCCTCCTCAGCCAGAGCCAAAAGCTGCCTTTCTCCGCCTCCTCTGCCAGATCTTTAACCGCTTTCTTCAGCTTCCATCCTGTCACTCCTCAAGAGGCACATGGTTGACAGCCCCACAATGCCTCACCATCCCACATCAGAAGAGTAGATGGGGGTCTTCCAGCCAGCTTCCCGACTCCCAGCAGCAAGCTTGACATATTTGGCCTTTTTATGCTCAAAGGCAGCCTCAATCCCTTTATCCTGTGGAATTGTGAATTTGATGAGGTTTGCTGGACCTTGCATTGGTGAACCAAACAACAATGTCGGGGTGGAGAGATGTGGTGGGGATCTCTGTAGGGAACTGAAGTTGCCTGTCGCCGTCAATCCTCATTTCCCATTCCTGTTCAGGGGAAAAGGGTTGAGATGTTTCTCCTTGCCTGGTGTATCTTTGTTCCCTGGTGTCTTTGACAAACTTGATGTTAATCTCTGCCAATGGCGACTTTTTGTGGTCTTGTCAACACCTCTCCAGCACCTCAGCTAGCTGGAGCGAGCTTATTACAGCCTGGACTCTTTGGGGATGGCTTTGGACCAGAAGCAAGGCACCTCTCCCCATCCTAGTCCTGTTCTTACTGCCTGGACTCTGCTGACAGTCTCTTGATGTTGCAGGCTGCCAACAGCCCATTCAACTTCAGTTTGGCCACTCCACTTCCAGCCTGTAGTAACTTTGATGTTTGCGTATCAGTGGACTGCCTTAGTTCGAGAACCAGCCTGGTCTTCTCTTGCATATAGGGATGCCATGACATGATTTTTTTTTTTTAATTTTACCTCCCAAAACACAAGCTCTTGCTTTGTGCAAATGTTTGATTTCTCTTTGCTCTTAGAACATATTGACACTTGATGATTATAAAAAAAAACTAAGAATCACCTTATGACATAATACAGATTTTGAGAAAAATGATGTTAATAGAACTGATGTGAATTTCCATACAACACAATAAAGTCTACTCCAAATGAGATGTTAACGCGTGTGGACGACATGTCCTTGGAGGTTAAAGCCTTCAACAAAATATATAAAATCCAGGTTTACTGGCAGAATACAACACATCATTTTAATCTAAAAGTGTTAAATAGGTGTGAAAAAAAATGTGTTTTGCACTACAGAGCCTCGCAAACATTCCTTTTTTTTGCTGTATTTGTTTCCTTTGAGTGGTGGCAAAACACAATTATGAGTCAGTCAAGTAAATCACATAATGATGTATGTTTTCACTGCTGTAACCTTCAAATCAGTATGCCAAAGAATAAATGAAGCATAAAATCACTTTATCGTCCTATCAAAGGAACATCAGGATTCTACAGCTATGACCAGCATGTTTTGTCGAAAGTGAATCCACGCATTTGAAGTGAGTGATGTCTATGTCTCTACTCTATAATTATTGCTGTCAAGTCAGTCATCTTCTCCTGTCATTCTAGAAATAGCACATTAGGAGTCACTTTGCACCAGATCTGAAAATTGTACTGTTGTTGTGAAAGTCATTACCGTTACTTGTAATAACCCCTTCAAAACAAACTTGCAAGCGTATCCTTAGAATAGCTTTCAATGCTACGTCTCACATTTAGATTTTATAAATAAGGGAGCTATTGGTGCAGCGTTTAAAAAAAAAATTCCTGATGTAATATTTGAATGAGCTTCAAGGCATATCCTTTCATATAATGGTTGATATTTGAATTCTACTGCAGAGGTAAACTTCAAAATGCAAAATGAACACGGTCTCTGGCCTGTGTTCTGTCTATGGGGCTTATGTAGAGGTAAGCAGGTCTCAGTCTAGTCCATAGGTTCTCTTGGGAAGGCGGTGCAAATGCCTAATGGATGAGTGTAATGCAAAGACCAGCAGGGAGGTTCTCTTCCTTCAGCCAGAGACCCAACATGGAATGTTTGTGTGGCCTATAGCCTAAAGAGCTGGCTGACAGTATTATAATTGAAATTGTACACAGTTTTAGGTGATGTATACCATTTATCCTCCATGATTCTTTTCCAGCTTTGAGAAAAACAGGTTGTCATATTGTCAAGCCACTCTGTTGGTTCACTGTCAATCCCAAAGTATTGCCTTGATCTTTGCAAAAAATGGAGAACCAGCCGAGTCATTTTGAGTATTCATTCAATTTGTAAAGAGTATTTGAAGATAAAACCCCTCCACTCGATATTTGTTTCATACAGCTTCATTATTTAAGACTCCAATCAAAAAGTCGGAGGACTTTCATAATGCATCAATAGTTTCCAAGAGGAAGCCAAAGCAATAACCAAGACCAGCTGCCAATCAAAGTTGTGAAGCCTGGCTGCAGCTCAGATAACCTAACATCAGGAAGGATTCTTATGTGCTGGGAAAACAAATGATTTTTAAGGACACATTCTAGACACTCTTAAATGTAAAATGAAGGCATAAATATATTATGCCCGCTAGGTCTTATCTCTCTCTATTGTTTCACACACTTTAATCCATCAGTGCTCATGTAATGAGCCTAGTCGTTATTAGGAAGCATTTTTAACATGATTTAATTCATATCAACAGATTGATAGTTGAGATATATACATTTTTTGAAGGAGAGGATGATGAAAACATCAAAGGTCGAAGTATTTGAGAACTGCATGGTCTGATGTGAAATTCTGTCATCTGCTGATCTTGATAATGGTACTTGAGGAACTGTGGATAAAACAGATAATCAAATGTCCCCACCATTAAATTATGCTGTTAGATGAATGAATCATTGTAATCATAATGCAGTATGTATGATCTACATCAATAAGCTATAGTTGTATAGAAGCAAAATACAGAAAAACAAAGTGAGGAAACTAAAAGAAATAAAAGAGATTATCCTTTAGAACCCAGGATTCTTCTAGTGTAAAGCACTCAGAAACCTTAGAGTGTGAATGCACTTTAGAAATGTAAACCATTTGGCATTTGTAAATGTGTGTGTTATTTTCCTGATAATGATGGTTGCTTAATGTATCTATTGTATTGTTGTTGTCTGCCCCTGTCCTTTGTCTTGATACTGGTGTGGTGAATGTATCAATAATGCTATACAAGGAATTCCACCAACCTTGATTGTTTGGTCATTGATTTGTGATGTATTCAGTGAGTCATTGTGGGTACTAAGACTACAATCCATATAATAATCTCTATATTGAAATCGGTATTCCAGCATTTTGCCTGCAAGATGTTCAAAAAGTTGAATGGAATTGATTGAGGCAGAGTAAAGAAGTGAAATAAATTATGAGATGGAAATTTCCCTCTCTATGTTGGAGATTAAAAAAAAAAAGGTTCATAGTCATATTAGTGGAAGTCACACAATTAAAAAAAGAGTGTAAAGTTGCTGATATGCAACATTAAAAACTCAGCTTTTTTTGACTGAACAGTTAAAAGCAACAAACAATATAGATTTTTGTGCATATGGCTCCTTCTATTTAACAATGATTGTAATTTCAAAATTGTATTTACTGCAGCATCATTTTGATCAATAGAACCAAAGGCAGCAGAGGCCAAATTACCATTTTTAAACAACAAGTTAATTGTGGGGAAAAAAAACCTGCTGAAATTACTCGATAAAAAGACTTTGCAGTAGGTGAAATTTTACTTTCCTCAAACAACTGCTTCATCTGATTTATATCAGCTGTCACCAGCATGTGGCTGTCATCATCATTTTCAAAAGTAAGTGTCTGGCTCTATGAATAGGTTGCACCAGAGGAAGGTGAAGTAGGGAAACATATTGAAAGCTCTTTTTGTGTGGCTGCAGGCCAGATTTCAGATTCATTTTTGGACAACTTCCACATTTAAAGTGAAGCAATAACATTCAGAGGCTCAGTTATGTGCAATTCTCCATGCTTTGACCAAGTGGGGGGTTTAGTGAATTTTCCATTGGATTCCTGTTGAGAATAAAAATGGTTCCTTTTTTTAAGTGCAGGAAGAAGGGCTCATTGATTGACTGAACACTGAGCTCAACTGGAATTGTTACTAAAATGAAGTAAATGTTCATAGTTTTCATTGTAGATAACAGTTTATAGGTCCAGATAATCTTGATAGCCTCTTTCATGTTTTGCAGCACATACATAACCTATTTAGCAACCAAGCCATTTGTGATTTGAAGAGCATAGGAACCACGGACCATAGATCTGTAGGTGCTTGATGATTGGTAGAACTCATTAGCCCGCCCATGACCAGATACTTCTTGTGTTGCACCAATTTTTCAAAACTGAAAAATTCCAGTGTCAGGGGTAATGTATGATAAAAAATTATTGGCCAAAATGAAAGGAAATGTGCATTTTATCTTTGGAAAAATGTACTCTTTAGTCCTCCTCTAAGCCTCCTGCTTGGCGGTTCCAATGTCAGCATCCTTCTCCCAATATATTCACTATCCCTCCTCTGTATGTGACTTAACCGTTTCTCTCTGGTGTCTCTGACCCTATCTCCAAAACATATAATATGTGCTGTCCCTCTGATGGATTCCTCCCTGATCCTATCCATTCTCTATGAAAATGGATAGGATCCCAAAGAGAACCTCAACATCTTCATCTCTGCTCCCTCCTGCTTTGCTTTCTGTCTTCTCAATGCCGCGGTTTCTGAACTATGCAGCATTGCTTGACTCACCAATGCTTTGCACACATTTCCTTCTGTCTTTTGTCACATATTACACCTGATACTTTTCTACCCCTATCTGCTTGAATCAATTTCTTCCCCTTTTTTTCCACACTCTTCACTGCTCCGGACTGTTGATCCAAAGTACTGAAAATCATCCATCGTCTATAACTCAATTGCCTGTAGCCTCCCTATTCAAATTGGGTCCCTTCCATTAACCCATATTCTGTCTTACTGCAACTAACTTTCATTCCTCTCCATTCCAGAGTATACCTCCACCTCTCTATTGTGCTCCAACTGCTCCCTACGCTCACAACAGACCATAATGTCATCTGCAAACATCATGGTACATGGAGATTCCTGTCCTACCTCATCTGTCAGTCTGTCCATTATCACTGCAAACAAGAAGAGGCTCAGAGCTGATCCGTGATGTAGTCCCACCTCAACCTTGAACTTCGCCACAGCACACCTCACCAATGTCTCACAGCCAGCATACATGTCCTGTATCAGTTTAACATACTTTTCTGCCACTAAAGACTTCCTCATACAGTACAATAGATCCTCACTCAGCACCCTGTCACATACTTTTTCTAGGTCTACAAAGGCAGAGAGAAGCTCCCTCTGACCTTCTCTGTGCTTCTCTACCTGCATACGTAAAGCAGATACTGCATTTGTATGACTCATTATGGCCATGAAACCATACTGGTGCCAAGAAAACCCCTCAAGGGCACCCAAGATTGACATCAGGACTGAGTCAGTGCCAAGTAAAAAAAAAAAAAAAAAATACATATATATATATATTCCCCCCACCATCACCCCACCGCCCCTCCCCCCATCAACACCTTGCCTCGCCTCCCCCCACCCACCGGCAGCTTCTATGGACAGCCCCCACCATCACCTTTACCCCCCCTTCCCCCCATCCACCAGCAGTTCCCCCTGCCAGATCCCCCCACCCA